>DWNA01000735.1:0-19480 GCA_018249835.1 Heliconius besckei | reverse complement strand
TAGGAGCCCATAGAATATTTGATATTATCTCCACGTGATCTCACGATAAATGGTCTGGATAGACGGATAAATGGTCAACAAAGTGATCCTATAAGGGTTCCGTTTTTACCTTTTCAATTACGGAATCCTAATTAAGTATATACACGACGACCTTTCACTTCAAAACGATTAAAACAATAAAATGCAAGGCATAATACCTTTTATAAGATATATAAATGTTTATGTTGTGGCTTTAGAAGCTGGTAGATCGACATTATTCTAACATAAACTGTATGAAAATATAAGAAATGCTTTAACATTTGACAACTTTCATATCTAATATTTGTATAGTAATCGGGAATTAATGGAAAAGAATTTATGTATGCCCATAAATTTTGTACCTGTGAGGAATTGAACCAGAGAACCCAAAGATCTTAACATTATTCGCCACCAAGCCTTAGAATTTTACCTACAACAATCTTATATATTTAGAATAGAATTCTAAACAGTAAATTCCTGCTATATCGGATTCCAATAACTCATAACTATTTTCTATATTTGAATATTTTCAACATTTTATTAAGCTATAAAACAGCAGACGGGAGTGCGCTTCCTGTTCGACCCACTATCGTGTTTCTGTAGCATGAAAATGAATTTTCTTTTATAAATTTCGAAATAGTGAAACGACATCATTAACCGAGGCCGTCGTGGCGCAGGGGCACGAGGGTGTGACTGTAACGCGACAGATGTGGGTTCGATCCCCACTCGAAAGAATGAATTTATTTCTTAATATTTTCATTTATTCGCTCTGGCACCAAGGCGAAAGCCCGACATTGAGTTCCGCCATTCCACACGTGATGCCTCGTAAAATTAGGTGGTAAGTGGGGAACGGAGTGTCTTAACACTGGGTTCCCTCTGCCTACCCTGCTGTGTGCGGGATACTGCGTGAAGCTGAAAAAAAAACATTCGCAACAACGTAATCTCTAGTACTTTGTTCTATATATTACGTGTTTTGTTTTTAAAAGGCAAGTAGTAAAACAGTAGATTATCCATTTCTAAAGTAAAATACGACAGCTATCACAGCTTTTTCTCTCCTCATTTTAATGAAAGAGAATGTATTTGCGTTGATTAAACGTGAGTGTATAATTTTAAAAGGATGGGCGCTCGTGACTAGATTTTTAAAGTAATCTCTCTCTGCCTACAAAGGTTGATGGCATTAGTGACTTTAATGTTAAACTTAGCTTTGATGTTTCAGAATATAATTACAGTTTTGAAAAAGATATATTTTTCATGTGGATTTTATTTATCTTAAATTTTACATCTGGTTATTAATGATAAAGTAGAAAAATATATATATTTTGTAATTTCTATAATTTTATTCTTTTTAAAATAGGTCGTGGCAAGCAAAGGTGGTTCGTTCGATTACCACTCGAATGAATTATTTAATATTTTAATTTTTTCGTTCTGTTGTCGACGCAAAGCGCAGCGTTAAGTTTCGCACAATGCCCCTAGAATTCAGTAAAAATTGGGGAACGGAGTGTCTTAACACTAGGTTACCTCTGCGTAACCTGCTGTATACGGTATACAGCGTGAAACTAAAAAAAATATAAACAATCTTGACGGGCTAAGCTGTGGGTAAGAGTAAAATGACAAGACACTGTAATATCATTACGAGTAAGTTTTCTTCAAACATAAATCTCACTTGGTCAACCATTTGTTTGTTTAACGTTCTTAACTCACAAGTCCTACTTGAGAACGTGACTAGAAACGTTATTTATAATATAGGTGTTGCCCCGGTTTCGCTGACAAATATGGCATTATGATGGCCTATCGAGATCGCTAGTTCTTTAAATATACAGAAAATAGAAAATAAAGTGATATATCACTCTTTTGCTGTTATCAAGATTATTCAAAGAATTGAAACTGCCGTGCTACAAATGTTCTAATAACATTATACATTTTAAAGTATAATATTATGAATTTATTTGAATTATAAGTTCTACCCGGAACTAATTGAATACACTTTCCCAACCGCAACAGCCGCGACTTTAAGCGGAATGTGAAGAACGCAGTCATTTAACTTAACTTAGCTTCCCGTTGTATCCCTAGCGGGGTAGGCAGAGAGAACGTAGCGCCAAACGCTACGGTAAATTTTATTTACTTAGATTCAATATTCTTTTTGAGTACCTACTAAGCTAATAAGTTGTATAATCTTTAAAATATTTTAACGTTTTTAAAGAGTTACCCCTAACCTACGCAAAAGACCGTGCAAAGTGGAGTAGGTTGAGTAGGAGGGCAGACCCTGGCAATAGCCGGGATTAATGCCAGGAGGAAGAAGAAGGGAAGGAAAATTTGGAATTTCTCTTCACTCGGAAGTAAAGAAATGAAATATTAGGCTCAAATACCCGCAGAGAAATCCCGCTACGGTCAATTTTTTATACGTTTTCCAATAAAAATATTTGAGCTTAATATTATATTTCTTTACTTTAACAACAATTTATAAAGCTAATCACGCAAACCAAAACTTCTAACGTGCCATTAATTTACCGACTTACCTACTTTTCTCAAAGTACCTAACTAGATGTACTTGTTACCTTGCGTGAGGACTGAGGAGGTCGCATGCCTCCACTCGTTACCTCAGCGAGGTTTCCATACGATCGTCGATATCGAGTTTACTATAAGTGCTCATTATAATTTATTTTTACATACCTTTAATTAGGTCATGAAATAAAGACTTTGCAAAGAAAAGAAATTATACTTATGGGAAGACGTTCTAATTAATAAAAAAATAATAAACTAAAGGTATTGTATCGTGACAAAATAATTGTATTAGTATTTGAATAACATGTTGGTTGTTGAGGTTGACGTATATACAACGCGCAATAGTACAACGAGTGACTGTAAAAGTGACGGTTGTGGGGTCGATTCTCACTAGGGGGAACGAATTATTATTTAAGCTGAGTTAAATTTGAGACGAATTCTCAATTTTTAAAAATAGCAATATAATATTACATCTCAATATTTAAGATAAAATAGACATTGGAAAATTAAATTATTCTTATATTAATGTATTTTTTTTTTCAGGATGAATTTTGGATGGAACCCTACAAGGCTGAATCTGCTCAATCTCACACAGTTCTCATGACCGGTGTGGGCACAACGAAACGGAGGAAATCTGAGGCGACTACTGCTATTTATTTAAACGTGAGTACTTACTACTTAATTGATCCGAGCAATCACTAAAAGTAAGGAAGTATCGGACTGTACAAGCGATGGAAATACATTTTATTATGCTTACATTTAATTATAATTTTATTTCCATAATCTGATCTAATAAGATAAGACGGTAACGTAAAACTTGTGGTTGCCATACGCCACCGAACATGAAATAAAAATCTCTAAAATAGATGGACATTAAACTGATTAATTTCTGGGCTTACCCCACTACATTCTTATTATTATAAGACTAAATTTATCACTAATATTAGAAATGGATGTTTATATTAAAATATTCTTGTTCATATAGGTGGGTTGTGGCGAAAAGCTCTGGTCGCGACACAAGGTCCTAGTAGCAGGCTTAAGGGAACAGTCTCGTGACGGCACACTTCACCAAGTACTACGTCTTCCAGTACTTGGCTGGCGGCTGGTTGGCATAAAGCCTTTGCCACGACTTAAAAGACAGGTAAATAGTCTAAGATAATGTAAACTATTACCCTAGAATTACCTTTTCAAATTAATTGTCAGAATAAAATAAACATATTATGCAAGCGAGTTACTAAATACTTAAAGCTTTTACTTACACAGTCTTCTACAGTGTCAACAACTTTTAGTCAATAATTACATAGCAAATATAGATTATGTAAGAACCTTTGAAGTCGGTGAGGTAGTGGCTCAGGGACGCAAGGTTACTTATGTAATTGCGACAGGTTGTATATTGGATTCCCAGTCCCACTCGAAGCCACTTTTCTTTTCCTTTGGAAATGAGACAAAGCGCGACATTGAATTACACTACTCAACATCTCCCTCTGCCTACCCTGCTTTGGACTACAACGTACAGCTAACAAAAAGAACCTTTAAAAAAGTACATTTGTTACAAGTATTAAAAGTATATTTTTTAGTCTAGTCTTTTGTAATCACAATAAATTTGAATAGTAAAATTACAAGTATTTCATTCTATTTTTTTAACATTAAATTAACATATTTTTATATTTTCACCATATTTCAGTCACCTCTCGACGAAGGGTCCGGCGTGTACGACATGTACGACGAAGAGAACGACGATCAATACAGCGGCTACGACGAGGACGATGAAGAAGACGACTACACTAACATAGACGTTGCGCCAGATATCGTAAGTAATCAGTTTATTGATCTTGTATATATTTATTAATACATATAATAATAAACATAGGGTTCACGAGTTATGACCACCCTGAAGCTAGCTGTAGATTTTTTTTTTTAGTTTTTTGACAGTTGCCAATGCGCGAAAGTCTAAATTCAGGACGGCTACAACTCGTCTATTGCACTTTATGTATATAAGGTGTTGCCCTTATAATAATCTAATCATATAACGCAAGTATTTGGTGTTGCATATAGGAATGAAAGTGCTCTAACAAAAATATTAAATTTAATGTTCGATACTAACTTTAAGAAATTAAACAAAAGCAAATTATTATGATATATTCAATTTTATGTACAAAAAAACATTTCTCAACAAAAAAATACTATTTATGCGAAGTAATTCATGAACATCTCAATGGAAAATTTGTTTGAATATATAAAAAAAACTGTAAAATGCTAACCTAAACAGAAATTGCTTACAATGTAAAATGTAAATAAAGATGGCGTTAAATGTCACTTTGCACTCGGTTATACTGTGTCTTAATTAATATAATGTCTGTGTCGATTGAGTATTAACAAAAAAAGTGGTACCAAATAAGAAAATATTAAGTCATTCATTTCTTCATTATGTACCAATCATATATTGCATGAACATTATTATAATCTGGCAAAGTAAAAAAGACCAAATTATATGTTTAATCTGTTAATTTAATTGTTAGAATCTTATTCAAATATTGTGCTAAAATATTTAATGTAAATCTTTACCAGGTTATAAAAAATCTCCTATAGTCATTATTAATGATACATGTCATGCTTAGACTTTAGTTAAATGTTTCGAAGTCTTATCATACTGCATCCATTTACTCATTGGAATATTATGCTTATTTACCATTGTTCCTTTGTCATCGATGAAACATTCAACCATTTTTCCAATGAATAAACTATCTGAAATAATTTCAGTTTTACTAACATAACTATATAATTTAGAATTTTCTATTAATAGTTTCTGATCTACTATGAGGTCCCGAAATTAAAATAAATTAAATTACTGAATGAAGTACAGCTAAATAAATCATAATTAAATATCATATATATTATATTAAAAGCAGTTTTGTACCTGTATATTAAACTCTAGTAGTTATAAATGTTAATAATATTGTATGTGGAATGGAAATCTTGCACTCAAAACACTGCAAATGTAGAACAAACTCCCCGGGACCACTGCATGGAATGCTAAACATAATACCTAACTATCAATTAACTTAATAACTTAACATAAAATAATAAAATTTAATGTCTATTCAAATAAAACTATAAAATTCATATTCCTAAGACGTCCACAACAATTTTTTTTTTTTAAATATATTTCATAAGTCAAATATAGATTTAACTTTGAATGTTAACACATATACATCTTTTATTTTACATACGCTACAAATTAATTATCATCATGTCTTGGGCGTTATTCTCAGTTAATTCCATGAACAATTCTCACTTTTATCATTACATTAAACTATTATTAGGATACATTTCAGTGTAGATTTTGTTTTGTGGTTGTTTAAAATATAAAGAAAATAATTGTAATTGTAATGTTAAATGTTTTTATATTAATATAATAAATAACCACACACCATTACTACAACCTATTATTACATAGAGAATCACTAAACAAAATCCTTCCCTAAAACACTTAATTTAATAAAAACATAGTCTTAAAATTGTTATATTAGTAATGTTACATAAAACACAATTATGTATATTATACAAGTAACATTGCTATTATACAAGTGGGTGGCAGTACTAACGTAGTGTGTACCGCGCGGCGGCAGGTGGGAGTCCCCAACCCCCCGCACCCTCACCGCCACCACCACGGCCAGCACCCCGCGCCACACACCACCACCGACACGTTTCAGACCGAGACCCCCGACGCGACGACGACGACCCCGCCCCTTCAAACCCCCACCCCTGAATCACCAACCCCAACCCCAGAAACCCCGACACAGACCCCCGAACCCCAAAACCCTTCGCAAGCCGCCCCGCTCCGAGAGGAGTCGTCGGAAACCCCCGACTCGACCACTAATATGTATACAACGGAGGTTTGTCCCAATCTCCATCGCATGATTCGTGATTTGTCTTGTATTGTCGTGTGATTGTGTGGTGGTATTTTTTGTTTGTTTATTATTGTCTGACTTCTGACCATTTTGCACGTCAGCCGCTGGAAGACCTTGTCCCGTTTACAGGGATGACATTACCATACTGTTGTAGCCTGAAGTTTATCGCTCGAGTATTTAAATTAGTTAATTTCTAATGTATTAACGCTATAAATACTAACTTTTTAATATATTTTATTTAGAATTTTCAGTTCTTTTGCAGTTACCTTGGAATGTTTTATTTTTATACTCATTTTTGATATCACATGAGTATAGTTGCATTTTGATAGTATACTTATTACCTTGCATACGCCATAGTAGTATAAAATTTTGCATTTAGTCTTAGTTTAATTTTTGATTTTAGTAGAATTATTTTAAATTAAATAAAAAAATATATATTTTCTATATTAATTTTATTTAATGTTGTTTCATTCTGTACAGAATCAGAATTCAGTGAAAATCACTCCATACTCAGAATCGGCATCGGAGTCTACTAACATTAACGTAACCAAGGAAGCTGCGGAACGCAATTTCCACCATGTCCCTGTAGTAATAGTACCTGAAGAAATAACCACATCTACAGAACCAGAATTGGTATGTCTATGTTCATTATTAATGAAGTATTTTTTTAATATCACATTCTGAATCTAACTCACATTTTGTAGAGGTTTATTAAACACTAATTTTATCTCGTGTGGGAGTGGATTTTCTTAACAAGGGTTAGAATAGACAAGGAATTTCATATCACATTGTAATTTAATTTGTACATACATAAACTAATCTTAAGGATGTAATGGCAGCTATTATTTTATATATAGATACACTATTTTAATTTTTTAAATTTGAAAATAAAAATTAAGTTCAAGTTCATTATAAGAAAATAAAAAAGTTGCCATTATATCTGAATTCCATCACGTTGTGAGCGTCCGCATGGCACTTTCAGCAAACTGTTATTATACGCGAGTCCAACGAGCTACCCGTGTCATCGGAACTACCAACAACACAATCCGTAACTGAAGAAACCTTAACCACTCCGATGACAACATCAAGTACAACAACAACGACTTCAACAACAACATCAACGACAACGTCCACGACAACAGAAATGACATCCACGTCAACGACAACGGAAACATCGTCCACGTCAACGACAACGCCCGTACCCGTTACTATTGTAACCGTACCAGTCACTACGCCAACGACAGTACCAACGGAAATTACTACTGAGGAAGTAACTAAACAGGTCTGTCGACATACGTTTTTGTGCATGCTTCGAGATTTTTCATTGACGCCGTTGATTTTTTTTTATTTAGTCATTATGTATTATATGTATTTATATTATATAGTTTTAAATTAATATTTTGTAAATACCGTCATGTATTTATATACTAAAGTAACTTGCTCGAGTTACATGTAGTTTATTGAAATTAGTTTGGATTGGAATTCATTATGTGGTATATATTAATGTGGGAGGGATTATTCAAAATTTATTATGTTCTTGTTCATGCTAATTACATTTTAAGATAAATATTATGTGTAATTAAAATTTTATTTAATTTATATTTTTGAATATACACATTTGGCTTTATTAGCACTTGGAACAAATGCAAGCAATGGCTAGCTGCAAACGCTAAGAGCTAAACTAACTAATGATTACATAAAATATATTAAAAATAAAATTTGTATGCTGTAATTACTTTTGCATAAAAAAAACTAAATAAATTCTATCTTCTAGGAAATAATTACATCAACGGACCGAACTAGCACCATAATAGGTAGAACAACAGAAACCGTTCCGTTCCCAATGCCGGCAAATCAACCCCCAACCCTCAAGCATCATATGAAGAAACTAGCTATCACAGCTGGCAAAGCTTTCAGGTATTGTAACATGTATATAGCATGGAAGAAGAGAGAAATAGAGATCCTAGTCCTAGCCTACACTCTGTCCTCAAACTTTCCGCCCGAATTGTCTCCTAAAAACAATAGACACACATACACAGACAGCACATTCAATGTGTCAAATTCAGCCAGAAAGCAGAGAACGCAGTATCCAGGGGTATGTAGGTTATTTTTACCTACCCTGCTATGTACAGTATACAGTGTGAGGCTAATAAACATGTATTTTCTTTACTCTTTTATTTTGTTTACTTTTTATATTATTTAAATGCTAAAATAAAAAGATTTATTATCATAAAAAAAATATTATTTACAGATATATCATCCCTGCCGACTTATTCACTGATCCAGAGGAAGGCAGTAATCTAACTTTCACGATGTACGAAGCTGACAATGTACCCCTCAGCAAAAACTCGTGGATACAATTTATTCCTAATGAAAGAGAAGTATATGGATTGTAAGTTAATGATATTTTTTCTAACTTGGAGCATACATTTTAATAAATACTGGTTGTGGTTTCGATCCCCACTCAAGGAAAGGAAATATTTATTTAAATTTATATTTTCATTTCTTCGCTCTGGTATCGAGGCAAAGCGCGGCGTTGAGTTCCCGCCTTACAACACGCAATGCCTTCAGAATTCGGCGGAAAATGAGGAACGAAGTGTCTTAAAACAAGGTTCCCTCTAGCCACCCTGCCATTTTTAAACCAATAATAATAAAATCTGTTATGTTTAGGCCACTTGAAGCGCACGTGTCTCGCTGGAACTTCATAGTAGAAGCGCAAGACAGCGAAGGACTCGTAGCTCGAGGACCTTTAGACATAACTGTACAGCAACACAAGAGCGGTAGAACAATCAATCACCAGTTTATAATGCAATTTAAACTATTAAAACAATACAATTATACCTCCGTCGATTGGCAAATAAGGGTATTGGAAGGCATCGTCAATCTATTCAGGGATACCGACATGGACCATTTAACAGTTCTAAATGCTACCCAAAATGGCGACCTGTACGAGTTTGTTTGGACTAATGATACTCTGCCTAAAGATCCTGCCTGTCCAATGGATGATATTAATAGGCTTATGAAGGTAATTTTTTAAAAGGATTTATTTATTTTTTCTCTGCTTCCAACACATTTTTATATTTATAAGTATTAGTAAATATCCAAAATCAAGACATACATTGAAATTGTTGGTTATATCTAAACATAAAAAAAGTAACTTACTCTTTTTCTCCGTCTCCCGGGTTATCACGCGCCATGTCCCCTGACCCTCAGATGTTTAATTCTGCCACCAAATACCACCAAATAACATTTAATTCAATTAAAATAATTTTCCAGATAATGGAATCGGAAAGCTCCCCCGGCTCCCCGTCCGCGGGCCTGGCGCGCGCCATGTCGCCCGACCTCAAAGTCGCGGACGTGCGCTGGCGCGGTGCCGGCCGTTGTGCGCCGCCCGCGCCACCCGCTGCCACGCGCGCACCCGATACCTACCCGCCCGTCACGCGCAACCAGGTCGACCACCTCACGGCCACCGTCGGACACCTGCTCATATACAAAGTGCCCGAGGTAAATTGCTTTATTTCTACTATTATCATTCCCCAAAACGTTGGGGTTTAGGTGGTGCTAGTCACACGCACTGAAAATAATTAAAAACGCACCCAGACTTCTTAAGAACTTGCACCTATTGGTGCACGTTCTTTAGGACGGACTATTTCCTTTAAAGTATATATTTATAAATATCATGATTAATCATTATAAAAAGAGAATACTGTCTAGTATACTCATATATTTTATTTTCAAAAAGGGATACATTTTTTAGACTCCCGTTGATGAGAAAAGAATCCAGGCCATCATCATCTCTCGTATTACCGCCTTCTGCATTCGGTAGATGATCCTCATATCAAACCGAAACTTAAAAATATAAGTAGAGTAATAACTTTTTTATATAACAGGATACATTCTTCGACCCAGAAGACGGTAGCACCCGCAACCTGCAGCTGTCCCTTAAGTACAGTGATCGTTCAGAAATACCATCAAACCACTGGTTGCAGTTCGATGCCAGAAATCAAGAATTCTATGGACTGCCCACTTCAAGTGATGAAGGAAGCGTGCATTATCAGCTGGTAGATGTTTTATTATGTTAAATGAAATGTTATTATGTTAAAGGAAATGAAAGTTTCCCATAAACAAATAGTAATGGGAAAATGAACATAATTAATTTGTTCACATCCATTGTGTTAGTCCAACATTGTCATTGCACCAAGACAGCCTCAATCTTTATACTAAGTATAGATAAAAGACTAAAGTGTTGACTTGTAGATTTTTATATCTTTATTCAGTTAGCTTCACGTTTTATCCCTAGTGGGGTTGTGGGATTAGACTTACATTAAGTTTTTTGTTTTTAGACAGGTGACTTTTACAACTAAAACTAGAAGTATCAATGTCACTTCTAGTATTAAATTATGTTATAAATATTTTATGTAATTTACTATGGTTCAGATGCAAAAAAAAACAAAGAAAAAACAGAAACTAAATTATTATTTATCGTAAATTATATTGATAAGGCAAGCCTAATAAAATTTAAAAAACTTATGTTCATATCCAAAATTTAATAAATTGATTTAACTCCAGATTGCCGAGGACTCTACAAGGAAGAGCGCCTACGACAGCCTGATAGTGGAAGTGGCTAAGGCACCCACCATCCGTCCTACAGTTGAATTCCAAATGACAATGGACCCTTCACCCAATTTAGTCGACAATGCGAATAATAAACGAAAAGTTGTCGAGAAACTGGCAGCTCTGTTTGGACAGAGAGAAACTGATAATATAAGAATACATAGTATTACGGATAATCCCACTACTATTATATGGTAAGTCATTATAAAATTAAAATAGAATGAAGTAAAAGTCGTTAAATTGTGTAGTGATTTTATTATTATATTAATAAAAAAATATTCAAAAATTGCAGCCAAAGTATTAAAATGTACTTGTAGTTAGTGTAATGTAATTAAGTATACATTTTTTAATTTGTTTTACTTTATTTGAACCAAGAGTACATGCATAATCTTGTTGTTTTTGTTAAATAATAATAAAGGACATCATAACTCAATCCGAGTTAGTTTAATTTCCTTGTCCTTTTAAGAAGACAAAGCTCAGCATTGGTTCTACCACTTAACAAGTAATGCTCCGAAAATTAGGCAAAAAGTGGTAAGCTGAATGTCTTAGCAGGTTTCCGTTGCCATCCTACCCCCTATCCTATTAGAAATACAACATGAAATAAATAATAATAATACTGTTTTTGTTTTAGGTACAACACAAGTTTACCAATGGATAGATGTCCACAACGAGAAATCGAAGAGCTACGAAAAATGATAATAGTAGACGAAAAAGGAGCCATCGGCGGCAATCTCAAAGAGCACGTCGATCAAATATTCGATAAAGACTTGAAAGTTATGTCCATTCGTCTCATACCTCTAGGACTTTGTGCTGATCAAAATACAAAAATTCAGAAACCCATGGTACCAGTGCACAGTGGTACCAATTTACAGAATAAGGCGACCAGTGCCGGTCCCGAATATTCGGACTATTTGGTGACTTTTGTCATTCCTGCGGTCGTCATTGTATGCATGATCGTCGTTGCTGGTATTATTGCTTGCGTCTTGTATAGGAGACGTCGAACAGGTGAGATTTGTTTACGATATTTAGTTAATTAATATTTGTGTTGTATTTTATCTATTGGTTTCTGTAATACGTATGTTATTTGATTAGAATTATTACAGTTATTTTAGATTAATATTTATTTCGTATTATATATAAAGTACATGAAATAGTATCAATGTTTTTTTAATAAGAAAATATTTTAAACTATAGCGGATGCAAATTCTTGACACGAACAAGGTGATTTATTGACTTAATACAGTAGAGCACTTCAATTATGCCATACGTTTTCATTTATACTTCTATTCTCTCGCTCTATTAGACTTTTCACTGAACTCAAATACTAGCACCTAATTGTTTTGTAATATGCACCACTGCACAGTATGTCTACTGTAATTGAAATATTATTATTAAATTAATAATAAACTTATTCAAATATTAATTAAATCATCATATAAACAGGTAAAATGAGCGTCGGTGACGAAGAAGAGCGTCAAGCGTTCCGTTCGAAAGGCATCCCGGTGATCTTCCAAGATGAGCTCGAAGAACGGGCGGACGCAGAGCCTGCTGATAAGAGTCCTGTTATCATGAGGGAGGAAAAGCCTCCCCTTTTACCCCCCGCGCCCGACTACCGCGGGGACGACGCCCCCTACCGCCCCCCGCCGCCGTTCGCCGCCTCCCGTACCCCGCCCCGCCCCAAAGCTACCCCTACTTATAGGAAACCACCACCATATGTACCCCCTTAATTACTTTACCAGTAAAGTCTAATTATAACAAGCTATTTAGAAGCCACTTCGTAGAACTGTACGATTTTATGTAAATTATTTTACATTCAGTCCTGTATTTAATATCGAGTTGATAATATGATCTGATCAAACGTTAATTAAGGATTTTATGTCGACGGTATTAGAAAATCGTCAATTCTACGATACGGCCACAACAATTATAGTTATGCAGATTATGTAAATGTTAGATGGTGAAGACGTAATTTTATATTTAAAAAAAAAAATTTGCTTGAACGTTAAGATTTTTGCTTTTACTTTTTATATGGAAATGTGCACTGTTTGTGTAAAATTACGTCTTTAATATTCTAACTATATTATATTATGGGAAATTATGATTATGAATTTTCCAAAATAATTTCAAAGGCGAATACTTTGAAAAAATCCAATTAATAATATATATTTAATGCATCCCAAGATATTTTAATCTGGATTTCTTAAAGTATTCGTGTTCGTATAAAATAAACTCGTACATACATACGTATCGCGCCAAAGGGGTCTAAAATTTCATTTCTTAAATTTTTATTAAACTAGTCGACTCATTAATTTGCAAATTTTCTAACTTTTTTATTACTTTCATTGATCAGCGTATAGTATTTTTTTACAAGCATTTAGGGAAAAATTAAATTATGAATGCATTTATTACGAAAATTATTATAAATTTAAGATAACAAGAACGAACCTCATAACGACTATAAAGGAATTGTGCACAATTATAATGTGGCTACGAATTTCTTGTATTTTAAGGGATGTCACGAGGTAGCTTTGGAGGTGTAGTTGTATTACAGTATGTTTATGGTTGAATTGTAAATTAAGTCACTTTAAGTGTTGCCAGTGTCTTCTCGGAAAAATTGATTGCTAAATCAAGTTAACATATATAACGTACCTTACAATGAGAGACTTAAAATGAATAATCAATTATAGTTTTTTTGTGTTAAAATATGTATTTTCCGAACTGGCAACACTAGTCACATTACACTAGAATGTTGTTACGGTAGAACATGTTACATTAGCTCTACTATAATACAGCCTCGTTATGCAAAATGAAAATATTTATTTTCATTTGCAACCGACTGCCACTGAATTATTATAAGCGATGTGATGAAATGATATATAACCATAAAATAGATAACGTATAAATCTAGACCAAAAACAGTTTTATACGTGTATTGGCTAAACGTGCCATTGTTCGACAGTTGTTGTGTAAATTACTTTAATAAACATATCGGTAATAGTAGCCTTTAGCTTAGATCTTCCATACACGAAGGTAGGCTGTGTGTATGTGAATTGTGAGAGTAGAACACGATGTTAGACTTTACGGACTTAAGACTTAAAGCACATTATATCTAAATCTATAAAAATATGCGATATTGCGCTATTAAAAAAATGTTTATCAATTGTATACTCCGTTTATAAGGAGTCGTACATAATAAATGTTGTGAAGCGAATTTTTCTTTACGCTTTAGCCATCGATTAGTTTGTGGTTAAAAATTAAATATACGAATAACTGGCGTGTACATTATAAATAACATGTGTTATACAACTGACCTTAGTTTTAGGCTACGAATAGATATTTTTTAAGAAATAAAATATCATTTTGTACTTGTCTAATTATTACCATAGACTTAAGATTAATCAAATTATGTAAACGATAAGAATTTAAACGAAACGAGCTATAAAGTAACGTTTTTTTCTTACGGATGTATTTTTTTCTATTGTATACTCATTTAGATTTTTGCATTTATAAATATTTTTAGTCATATACAATTTTATAGAACAGCTACAATGTTTTAATTTTTTATTATTATATATTTTTTATTTCTTAGTAGTTGTACTTAATAATGTCCACATGAACCGTACCATTTTATCATTATTTCGTATTTATCTATGACAGCTATTTTATTTAATCATATTTCATCAAAACGCACATAATTTATGTAATTATTGAGTTTTTTTCTATTTTAATAAAATGGTCTAGTATTTATCTTGGTTTCATTTAACTCTATATTATATCTAATCTAATCTAGCTTCACGCTGTATTCTTAGCGGGGTAGACAGAAACAACGGAGCGCCAAACGCTACGGTAAGAGAGGTATCTCTTACCGCTCACTTTTCCGTCATAAATCTTTTTTGCCATTCTTTCATCACTCGTTCGACATGCCTAAATCAGCTGAGCACGTTCTTCTTCATTCCCAACGTGACATCCTCGCTAGTACCAGCCATTCTGTGTATCTCTTCATTGTGGATCTTTGGTCAGCTAAGCTAACTCAGCATTCATCTTTCTTTCACTCTTCTCCGGTAACATCCACGTTTCGCTGCCGTATAACAGCGTCAGTACCAACACTGCATTGTGTACGGCCAAAAATGCAGTTGTGCTGACGTTTTGCCGTATTCTTTACTGCATTTGCATTGCATTATGATGAAATAAACATATTTTTAAATAAACTTCTTTTTTAAGTTGAAAGAATGAATAAATTAAATATACCGAAATAAATAATAAATATATATAAAAGTAATTTCAATCTACTCAATATGGCACGCCATTATAGTTATTAACGAAATTGATGCTACAAAAATTCCTAGTCAAACTAAACATGTTCTTGTGTTTTCTATTCACACCATTGTACTCGTAATTATATATTTAACCGTATATTATATATTTTTATATACAACGTGGTATCTATATTTTCTCTGTGAAAAATTAATATATTAGTTGTCAAAGTTAATTGTCAAATATGTGAAATGACATTAAAGAAAATAACAAATCTAATTTTCCAATTTTATTACAAATAGGAACTTAAGTTATATTTCATTGCACTTAAAATAAGAAAAAAACATGGAAGCTACGCCCGATAATGATAATAAATATAAAAAATGCAGAAAGAAGCAAAATAAGTTTAGTTTAAGAAAAATTCGGTTATCCTTAAAGTTCAGGCCCGATATACTAAAGATGGTTCTAAACATGAGGCTAGTTATAAAAAAGAAAAAGGATTTAATAAAAAGTTTAAAACATAATTTAAAAATGGTAATGGTTTCCTTACTTTGTGACAATAATTAGAGATTCTCTCATAGTATATAGAAAAAAAATAAGAAATCATTCTTATTTGTTATGTTTTTTTTAAATAAGCATTTGTTTAATAGGGATTCAGTAAAAGAAAGACCTCATGTACTCAGACAAACGAAAACATCTTGGACAATAAAACTACTATAGAAACTTATATACAAAATAAGAAAGATTCCTACACTCAAACTTTGGAAATAAAGAGTACTGATATTTCAAAAGAAGTATCAATAGAAAGTAATGAAAGTTCATCATCAAAATCATGGAATGTGCAATCCAATGGTGACAATGAGAAAAGTATCGCTGAACAAGTTAAAGAAGTAGCACAGAGCACTCTTCAAGAAAGTGGCATGGTCTATGTTGAGTCAGCAGGGATGTACTATGATTATAAGACTGGTTATTACTATAATTCTGTAAGTAACTTAAAATAGTCAATAATAAAATATATTTAGAATTATAAAACAATGGAACATGTTGTTATCTGATAAAGGCTGTGATGGTGGTGGTGATGCGCCGAATTCAAATAAGAATATTGTACATATTCAGCATAGTATATATGTTTTTGATTGTTAGAATTTTGTTTTTTCACTTTTGGGCTTGTACTTGGCATGTATGTGACCCACAATAAATCAATGAGCACTATTACACGTACACAGTCATATTCATACTGAAACAATATCTATTGAGCTCAATACTGGTGGCAAGAAGCCGTAATCTGTCTAATCATATATATAATTAATGAAGATGTGTCATAATTTTATTAACAATTAACAATGATAGACATGTCAGATTATGGGGGGTGCTAGATTACACCAGATCAGGTCCAGATTATACTCAGTTCTACAGAAATGTAACATTTTTTTCATGTTGTAGGAACTTGGTTTATATTATCACACTGACACTGGTTGCTATTACTACTATTCAAATGAAAAACAAACTTTTGTTTTTCATTCATATCCTGAAAAGAGTGCAGAAAATGAATCTTTGAAGGCCCATGAAAGGAGAAAGGCAAAGAAAAATAAAAAGGTAAAATATATTTTTCATGATTTATTAATTAAAAGGTTGTTTTTATGAAATTTTTAAATGATATTTTAAATAATAGTTACAAAGTAATTGTTGCATATAAGATTATTTAATAATTATTATTTTTTTTAGGCCTCCCGTTCTGATGATGTTGAAAACCTGACGAAACAATTCACTCAGGTTTCACTCCGAGGCTCAACCGCCTTAGGTAAATAGATTGCTACTAGTTGCTACCAAATACAAACATCTGAAATGTTATATTACAGGAAAAAGAACGTGAAAGCAAGCCTAAAAGAAGAAAAACTGAAGCAAAGAAATTGACAGAAACTGTAGACTGTACAAAAATGGATGATAATACAGAGACTGTCAATGAAACAATAGAAAATATGAAAGATGAAATCACTATGAAGACACCATCAGTAGAAGAGGAGCTGGAAGATGGAGAATGTAGTGAAACTGGTAGTGAAGCAGCTAATGAAAGCACTTCTACGGAAAGTGATGATGGTAAAGGATCTTTTGCTGTTCAATGATTGTTTTATGTTAAAATTGAATGTATTGTATGTATTTAATACAATGAATAGTTTATTGGAAACTTAGCTATACACATTGTACTACAAATCTCATTTACATTTGCAAAATATTAATAAATTTATATTGTATTACAAAATATTTTGTCACAATGCCAAAGTTTATGCCAAAAACGGGCATAGTGAATTAAAGTTTCATCCATTTTTAAGATATTGCTTGTTCAATGGTGACAGTTGACACTATGCTTTAGATAACAAGTTGAAGAAAAAAAATAAAAAAATGTTAATAGGTTTTCCCTCAAAGTAGATAAAAAAAACCTAATATCAAAGATATGATAATAGGCGGAAAGTGAGGATATACCTTCGTAATGGGAGGATCACTGGAGAAAAAGATTTTAAGTAAAACTTTATTTATGCCAAGATTTGACCCTTTATTTATCCCAAGATTTTTTGCTGTGTTACAATTTGTAACATATAGGTTGATTGTAAACACAATAGTTTTGTATTCAATTTTCACTCAGGGTAAATTAATTATTTTACAAAAAACAAAATATAATTATTCTCTTGTTAGTATAAATATTTTAACTAAAGTAGTATAATAACTTCAATTAATTAGAAATCCTTATTTCCAGAATGTGTTGCTAAACACCACCCACCATGCATGAGGATAATAGTTCGAGAAACCAACTTGCCCAAATTGAAAGTGGGCACTTTATATCTTATAACTAAAGATGGTGGGACTTTAGGACGTGAAGGGGACCATCATGCTATTATAATAAAAGACCATAATGTGTCCAGAGTAAGTGTCTATAATATTATTCTGTTTCATATATGCAAACATTTTTAAACGGTGTTTAATAAATTTGGATTTTTTTGTTATTAAATATTTCCAAAACAAAAATATTTTTATTCCCAAATGACCATTCTTTGTTATAATAATCATTGGATAGTGGAGATTCATATGTAATGTTAAAATAAACTTAACTGGTGAAAATCTTACATGTATAATGTTTGTATGGCTGCCTGGAAATAGTGTCACAATAAATGTATTTTATTTCTACCGTCCATTGCTGTACATCTCAACTATAGCACAATCTACCAAGACCAATTCCTTTTTGAAGCTATCAAGGAACCTGTTAAAATGTGAACATAAAATTTCACCAAAATTGCCGAACTATTTAGGAGGAGTAGCATGACATACATATGTATAGAAGTTACTATTATTATATAAGTTATGTACTACAATCTATTTTAGAATATATAGTATATTTCAATATATTTTTATTGCCTTTATTCTTTTGCAGAATCATTTGGAAATTAAATATGACATGGATCAAAGAGCTTATGTGGCAGTTGATTTGGGATCTAAAAATGGAACTATATTGAATGGTACTAGAATGTCAGAAAATCAAGAAAGAAGTAGTCCAATGCAGGTAATGTTGTAATACAATTTGTAAACTAGTATTTAAAAACATATCTTATATAATGAATTGTATGAATTGCTGTAAACTAAAGCCTGATAGTGGTTTAACTATTTTTTTTAATTTGGAGAATCTCACTATAAGATGATAGAATAAGTCTCTTTGGTATGTTATAGAAAAACTAATAATACATACATGTTGAATTAGGTTAATTTAAATCTAAGTGTTTCATAAATGGCTATCGAAAGCCAAAGGACCAGAAATAACAGTAAAAGTTAGATTTGTATCGGCAATTACACCACAGTATTAATAGTGCACTACATCATATAGGAGACTAGATGTGTAGAATAATGTAAATGAATTTAAGAGATATAGGAAACTAACTTAACACACCAAAATAGAATGTCCAATTTTTAGTGACCGAATTAGAAGTATTATAGTGTAATAGCCCTTTATCCAGAGGATGTCCTGACTAATATCTGTCCGATATTTGTTTGTGGGCATACAGGTACACGACCCCGGATCCTCGAGCCGCCACTCTTACATCCTCATCCAGTCCGTAAGAATGGTGTCCTAACTCCCCCCTTCCCCTCCTCCTTTCCTTAGCTCCCTCCTTTTACCTATCCTACCCCTTCTATTT
>DWNA01000734.1:0-19500 GCA_018249835.1 Heliconius besckei | reverse complement strand
GTTGGCATAAGTGTATTGTATCTGAGGGGGATTACTTTGAAGGGGACAACATAAATATTGATAAATAAATAAATATTTTTTCTTAAAAATACAAAGTCACCTTACTTTTTGAACACACCTCGTATATATGTTTGCAAATTTTCATCTCAATCGGTCGAACCGTTTGGGGAGCCTATTGGTGATAAAGAGTGAAAAGTCTCCAGCAGAGCGCTCCGCTCGTTTCCCTCAGTAATAAATTGCTTGTGAAAAAGAAGTTTTTTACTTGGAAGTTATTTATTATATTATTTATGACACTGTAGTTTACTTTTTCATTCTTTTGTGGCAAAATTCTTTAAAAATCTTCCTGTGTTTCTTTTCGTTTCTATCAATATCTCCTTTTTAATTGAAAAAAAGCTTTTTATTTATTTTTAATGAAAGTTAAAAATACAATATACTATTTTTATTTTTGTTTACTATAATACCAAATTTTATATTTTATAAACAGGTAAATGCAATGGGTGTATGGTTTACTGGAGTGGACTTCAACATAGATGCAGTATATCAAGATCAATCCAAAACAAACTTAGCGTCTCACAGACTTAAAGTCTTAATAAATTCTAGTCACTTCAAGGATATTGCAGTTGATGCGAAATTCACACAAGATAATAGACAGATAACTTTTATAGCTGAGGTTTGTGACAAATGATTTTATATTTGCTTTTTTTTAAATATATATTTATAATTTGTTTTACTATATCTGACATAGGGGTCAGCAGATGGAAGTCAATTGTGAAAACATTAATCGTTTTCGAGATATTGCATACTGAGTGGAGAATTCGACACCGCCCTGTCTTGTCTGAAAACAATTAATTCCTCATTTCCATTCGAGTGGTATTTGAACTCATAAGTCCTTTTACAACTTTTTTACGCTGTCATTGCATATATCATATAATCCAGCTGGTCTTCGATCAAAACAAATTTATATATAAAAAACTTGACTTTAACCAAAGTTCAAGTAAAAAATATATCATTGTTATATTTTTTATTCTTTCAATTCCAGGGTGAATACAATGAAGATACATACAAAACTTTAGTCAGATATTTATTGCTTTCCGATCAAAATTTCACCGCATATGGGGAAGTCGCCGTTAGTGGGAAAGCGTATAGTCTCAACTTAAATGCTGATCTTAATAATAATACTAATGTCAATATGGATATACATTTCGATCAGTGAGTATTTTTGTTTTCTATGTATTTTTTTTACTTTACGCTGTATTCCGCTTATACGCAGGGAGAGGTAGGGGGAAGGGACGCAGGGTAGGCAGAGGGAACCTGATATTGAGATTAAGACAAAACTAGTCTTAAAACTCAACGCCGCGCTTTGTCCTCTTACCAGAACGAGGAAATAAAAATAATTCTTTCCTCCTAGTGTGAACGAAACCTATGACAACGATTGACTACGTTTAATCAGTAGTTCTACCCCTGCCATGCCATCTAGCCATGGTGGCGGCTTCATGTACTTAACTATAAAAAGAAAATGCAAATAATTTTAACGAAGACATTATTAATTAATAATTTTAATAATTAAAAATAAATATTTTATGAACGTTTGATATCCATTTCAATTAATATTAGTAAGTCATTCCGTTTATTTCAACAAATATATGTTTTTAGGTTACGTGATGTCCACATATCTTATATGCGTGCTATCTCAGAAACTCAAAAACGACTAAGCGCTTCTTTCAACTGGGATGCGAACCGGGACCCCTCACAGAAAGTCAGTATAGACGCGAAACTGGACCATAAGGGTAAATGGAATCATGCCGGCCACGTTACCTTGCATTACCCGGGGAGAGTTGTTAATGGGGAATTCGAATTCTTGCTTAAAGGTTGGTATTTGTTATGGTATGGTGTCATTAGAAACGAACAAGGTCTCCTGGCAGAAAGTTAATACACTAAATGCCAAGGACCTATTTCATAGGAGAATTGGTATTCTTATTATTCTTGTTTTGTTTTGGTAAATTTATTATTATAATTATTGTAAGCGTCTCGTAATTAATAGATAATTCATTTAAAAAAATTATATCTGGATTTTGTATTGCTCATTTTTTTAAGTTTATTGTGAGCGCCCAATAAGTCTTCTACGAGGTATTTCACCAGGAGATATCTATAATGGACAGCTTAACTTCTCCAATCATATATCTAAAAAAAAAACATATGTGAAATAATAATTATAATAAAACAGAAAATACAGAACATAATAAAAAATTGTTTTAATTTCTTTTATTTTACTTATTTTTAAATCAGATTGGTTCTGCGAATGGATGATCCGTATGGGGTGGGCGAGTCCTACAGCCATTGTGTGGCGGGTTAAGGCGTTTTCTGAAGCTCGTGAACAAACTGTATACGCCTTGTTGTCCAGTTTGAGCACGCCATTCACTGGATGGAAGGATACTAGCTTTAACCTTATGTAAGTATGAATGTAAATTTGCAAAAAATATATATATTTTTAATATATATTTTTTCAAAGGTAGGTCATGAATTTGATCCTAAATGAATTGGCAAGATGTCATGTATCTTTTAATTTTTTATTTTGATATTTTCAATAGTGCTATGACAGCTCTTTTACTTTTTGTTCTTTATTTAAATTTACATCGAATTATGCTCTCTATTAACGTTAAATTTATTATAAAATATGTATATATTACCTTTATATATATAAAAGGGCACTATATTCATTACTATAAAACATTATAAATTTAAAAGTTAAAAATTTTAAAGTATTTTAAAAATGAAACATTTATTTATTTTTAATAAACATAAAATGTTGCGAATTGTTTTCAAAAGGTGGCGTTACAAAGACAATCTCCAAGCAATAAACGGTAGTATGAATTGGCAAGAGGATTACTTAGCATTCGGACTATTAGCGGACTATTTATTTACTACGACTAAATTCTATGGGGAAATAAATGCATTAGTCAACTCTACTATACCTACTTTGCCTAAAGCTGCGGCTATAGCGAGACACACAGTTGTATGGAAAAAGAGTGCTGATACATTACTTACTTTCCAGGTATTTCAGAAAATGTATAAAAAATTGAATGTATTCTTAAAAAACGTATAAAAATTTAAATCTATTTTTTAAAATCGTTAAAAAAATGACACCGCCGAACGTTTAAATTTATATACGTTTTCAAAAATATTTGGTTTCGTTCCTAAATGTGGACTAATACTTTAAAAGCGTTGAAAAAGAAATTTGTTTTTTTTTATTATGTATTTAAAGGTAAATACTAAAATGTGACATGAGAAATGTTCAATTCTTTTTATTTAATTCACTTTATTTTTTAAATAATTTTAAGATTCAAATCGAGTCACAATAATTTTAAATGGAATTTTGTTTGTTAAATCTTGTCATAGCTGTAGCTAATTTAAGTACAGTTGCCACAGTTGAGGATCTTCTTCTTCATCTGCCACTCAGAGAAAATTGAAAAAAAAAAGTTAATTGCTCAAAACATTTTTATTTTAGTATAACGAGGATGGTCTTCTAATGATAAACTCGTCTTGGGCCATAAATAAAGGTGTAAATGAGAATAACATTACTGGAAGAATGACTCTTCTAACTCCATTCCAAGTAAGTATTTTTATGTATAGTTAACTTTTAATAGATTATAAAGTAAAATGAATAATTTTAATACCAATAATCCGTAACTAGAGACGCGCACAAGTGGGTGAAGGTTTATATTATAAGGCGACGGTTTATATTATATATATTCATTTATTATTTTAGGGCTATACCAAGGGCTTTTTGAAAACAGAATTTGTACTAGGTCACAAGAGGGATATAAAGGGTGTCACTTATCTGGACTTAGAGGAAAAAGTTTTAAAAATATATGTCAATGGTAAGATTTTTATTTTAAAGTTGTAGTATTTTTTTTTAACTAAAAAAATATACAAAATATAATTTAAAAAAAAAAATTACAATAGTGGACTTATTTGTGAATAAATCAAATTGAATAACAAAAAATAATTAAAACTTATCAATTTATTTTAATTTGACTCAATTTTTAACAAAAAATACTTGTTGTTTTGATTTAACGACTTTGTTGGATGCAATTTAAAATATCTAATATCGATTTTGTGCTTTATTAAACCATTTCCAGGTCACATGCGTCGCATAACAAACTGTATGTTAGTAGTAAACGTAACAAGCCCAATGGCGCAGTTTTCGCATAGTTCAGCACGTTTCGGCTTTGTTGAACACGACCGACATCTTGTTGCCATGATTGTTACACCTAATTCTACCACTGGTGGGTATTATTTTAAATTTTATCTATCACAAATGTAAATGTGTGTGTAAAATTTAAAAATATGTTGCATTTAATTAATATATCCTAATTCGTACGTAGTATATAACGTTTTAAAAAAATACTCAACTTCAATTTCATTTATTCTCTTTCAGGTATCGAAATATTACTGAAGCTGACGTCACTGCAAAATTTCCAAGTATTTGGACATATTGCATTGCCTATACAGTATTTGAATCGTGCTACAGTCACCGCTAGGAGAGGTTCAGAAGAGGTGAATAAAGTTCATATAGTAAATGGAACATTATGTAGAAAACACTGATATATTTAGTTATTTATTTATTTTTATTCATGAGAGTAGTTAATGTCTGCTCACTCATCGAAGCTAAACACAGTGATTGAATGTTTTTAATTCCCTGCTGTAATCAGACACAATATCTTATATTAGGCCAGAAAGCGAAGAACTACACGAGTTTCTTGATATTAGGCCTGTTAAGCGTGAAAAATATACTATTTTATAAAAAATTGTTACATCCTTTATTATTTTTAGTATATTTATTCTATATAGTTTAAAAATATTAAATTAAATAGCATTATCAATTGCCAAATGAACATAATTTTAAGCAGTTATACTTAGCTAGCGGAAATTTGTAATAACTTCACAAAAACAACATTAATAAGTTGTGACAAGTGTAAAAGAATTTCGACGTAGCTTGATTAGAACGTATAGCTTAATAGTCAAAGCTTTTAGATGAATTTTCTAAATAAGTATTTCTTTCCTAAGTGTGAATAAATAATCAACTTTATTAGCTTTCATTATTTCGTTTGAATTATGGCAACTACAAGAAAAAAAAATCAATTTTCTTTTTTACTAAATTTTCAAGTTTTCCAAAATTCAGATTCAAACAATGAATAATATAATAACATACTTTTATTTTTCAATTTTTGATTTGTTTCTTGTTTCAGGTGGATTTCAGAGTAGGTTGGGGTAACATGGACTTTGGTTTTACCGGAATATGGCAGTGGAAGTCAGTACTTGATTTTGTATATGTATACAAATTATATACTCCCTTAGACGGTTTTAAAGAGAATGGCCTCGTTTTGAAGAATATTTATAGAAATGGTCTTGATACTGAATTATCTATAAGGTTGTCAAAACATAAGGTGAGTTAGAAACATATTTTCATTATCTTTGTTTTTTATAAATTCTGTTATTAAAAGTATAATTATTATACGTATAAATAAATAATAATTATTAAAATTATTTTAATAGGTTAAGTTGGACTCGATTATATTTCATAGTTTTAAACATGTTCAATAATTTAGAATTTCGTAAGAATATGTGTAATTTTACATAACAAATAAATTTATATTAATTTACATTATTTATTCAGTTCGGCATAGCTATTTTCCTCGTAGACAACGGTAAAGGTCTTCTGGATGTTATAAATGACAAATTTCAACATAAACCGGGAAATTCCGATATGTTTATAGAGAACTTTGATACTGAAGCGAGTGTCACTTTGGACACTTTATACTACCCGACTATTACGTTTCATTCGCATATGTTGAAGGTGAGCTTGTTTTATAATTATATTTAGGTTATTTTATGAAGTTAAATATGGTATAGTGGCACGCGATAACTGTGGGTTTGATTTCCGTTTGGGGCATGAAGCATTTTTACTTCCTCGGTTTGGTGACAACTCAAAATGCAATGTCTCGAAAAAATTGAAAAAATAAATAAAGTCCGACATTGATTTCCACCACTCAATTCCTCGATTTCGGTCAGAAAGTGGAAAATTAAATGTCTTGATTCTTTTCCTTTCTTTCCTACTATATACTGAATAAAATATGTAATGAAATAAAAATATAATTGTTAATAAACTTTTAATATAAGTTTCCTCTTATTAAATGTTCTTATAACTATTTTTTTAGTTTGTGGGTCCAGATGAAGAAGATATACTGGAAGCTAATGCTACTCTGCATCTACCTAACAAACCACCTATAGTGTTAACAGACGTTTTCGTTTTGGAGGTAAATTTGTCCAAAACAAATATGTTATTTTACTAAGATATATTTATTTTAATTAAAAGTTTAAAAAACCGGCATGACAATTGCTACCAGCCCAATATATTGCAATGATACCCAATATATTGCAATGACGTATGAGTTTAAACAACATTATAAAAATTATTACGCACACCGTGTAAACGCTAGGGTTGCTGGTTCGATTTTCACTTGGGTTAATGGGGTATTTTCATTTCTTTCGTTTAGTAACAAGATGGAGTGCGGCGTTAAATTTAACGCAATGTTTCGATAATTTGATGATGCCTGGAAAAATCTTAACACTAGGTTCCCTCTGCCTACCTACGAAACTAAAAAAGTACTTGTGTCCCCTTTGAGGTTGAACTTGTTATATATATTTATATCATAAGATTTTCTCTGATTAACTCTCAATATATGGACGATGTAGCAATAAGGAATTTATTTTCAACATTTAGTGTATCACATAATATAATATTAATATTTATAATACATTGTAGTATTTTATTTTACTAAGAAACAATAAATAAATATAAAAAATTACAATTTAATCTTTTATTTCAGACATATACAGTAATGCGTAACACATTGAATCTAGTGACGCCATTCCAAGCAATTAAACAACTAAAATCCGTCTACACGGTCGATATAGCTATTGGAGAAAAAATCAATGTTACATGCGTTGCTTTACTTTATAATGGTACTTATTGGCATGAGGTAAAAATGGTATTTTTCAATTATGCCCAAAAGAATAGTTTTATTTTAGATTATTCATGAAATATGTTACACTAATTCTTAAAATTTTGATAAGAGTAATATTTCCATATCACATATTAATATTCCAACGCTAATCCGCAGATCTCATACAAAATCTACTATGAGACGGAGACGGGTGAGGATGACGCGTACAAATCGTACCTAGCATCAGTCGGCATAGCGACCCCGCTCGCGGTGCTCCCTGCACTTGAGGCGCGCGTATCGGCCCGCCTGGAGGACGCACTGTGGAAGCTGTCCGCGGACATGGCCATGCCGTCGTTCACCGTCACCGCGCTCGCCAGGTTGGAGGTGAGTACTGCTATCTTGCTCGCACTCATATATTTGTAAAATGTGCTGTAAAAACTACGTGTGCGTAGATATAGCCATGCCATTAACTCTTTTTTCTGCCTGTTTAACATTCTATAAAATAAATGTTCAAAAAATATCATATATTTTTTTTACAGCTGGACGATCCGTTCGTAGAAACTTCTGGCAGTCTAAACTTAACTTCTGCTTACTTAGAAGATTATTTCATAAAAATGGAGTTTAAGAAGGACTTTTCTGAAGTCGAAAGCGTTATCGGTGGCGGCATACACGTACAACAGGGTGATCAGAATAATTATGTAAATATGTATATATTATCTATACTTCGATACTAATATCATAAAGTTGAAGTGTTTGTTTCATTCAACGCGCTATGGTCAGGAACTACTTTTTTCAATGAAAACTTATTTCTGTTTTATCGAATAGTCCATGTTTCGGGAAAGCTGTAAATTATAATCCGTATAACGTTATGTATAACGTTAATTGTTTCTTGTAATTTCTCAATTTTTTTTATTTTTTTTTCTACAGCTATTCGCAGACGTAGTGTGGCGTCCGCCACCGTCTCGCCATATACGTTTCAAGGCGCGCGGGGCCCTCGTACCCGTCGTGCCACCGTCAAATGTAGCATTAATATATAGTGATGAAGATAAACAAAAAACTCTCACAATAGATCTAAGTAGCGAGGAAAATTATTATTCGTTGAAAGCTGATCAAAGACCAACTACATTGAGCATTGCTGTCGGCACACCGCATAAAGGATTTAGGTGAGTTTGAAATGTATCTATATGCTAAAATAGTATTAAGACCGCAATATACTATGTTTACGTACAACTTTATTAGTACAAAATGAGTCGTAGCCGCGAAGTTAGGCCTAGAGGTAATCAAAGCAAGAAAAAATCTTTAATTCAAATCTGCACTGCCATCTGACTAACTTGAGACTCAGTGTTACAGGTGAAAATATTATTTATTATATAATATGTCAGCCTGACATTTGCGACTGCGATAAAATTATGACTGTTAAAGAGATCGAATGAACGACGGTATGCCTTTTCCACCGTCGTCGTCGACTTTTTCACAATTGCTTTTTGTTCTGACGTGGATATGTCTTAGATTTAGTTACAATTATTTAATATAAGACTCATTATTGCTTACTACTGTCGAAGAAAATAGTATAACAATTTTAACAATCGTAAAGTTCCACAATTAGGAAAGAAAAGGAAGGAAGGTTTCCTAGAGGCGCGGGTTCAAATCTCGCTACGTTCAAATTATACAGATAGAGATTATATAACATAAAGCAATAAAACATTGAAATTGACGTAATTATTATAATTTATTTTACAATGCCAAACTAATATACTATTTTGACACAAAATTCTAGAGCCATGAAAATTATTGGGGAGTTCGAGGCAGATGACATTAGAGGTTCCTTCGTCACTGATGCTATTGAATATGGAATTTCTGGAAAAGTACTCAAACGAGACCCTCTGGAGGTATTTTTTTAATTCTAATATATTTAATGCTAAAAACACTTTTTAGCTTCACGCAGTGTCCCGCATATTCCGTTATGAATTTTTGAGACATGTCTCGTGAACAGTTAAATAAATGTCTACAATAGATTAAAAGTCACACAGCACTTTCTGTAACGTCAATTTTATGTACACTAGTGACTAACCTGAACAGTTGAAAAATTTATGAGATTAAAGCTCGGTGTTGAGTTCCACCACTCAATGCAAGCTTAAAAAAATCTTGATATTATAGTAAAATTCCTTTATTCTTTCCAGTTAACCTTAACTCTAGTCTCCAAAGGGCAAGGACAACAAATAACAATACGTATGAAATGTGAGGCGTCCCCCACTGTCTACGGCGTCACTGCACACGTTATGGGACCTATGGAGGCTACTATCAGATCAAAGATAGAAATGCAAAGTAACTTCACTGATGTTTATTTTAAGGTAAGATGATTGTAAAATTAGTAAGTGTTTTACTATTTTTAATGTGATTTTTTACAAACTTAGGAATGAATAATATTTTGAAATGTATACAAATCTTTTGGGGATCTTCTAAGTGCTCATGCCAAATGAGCCTCAGATTCCTATTGAATTTTTTTAAAAGCTTGTTACAACATCTTACAGAGAGCTTTTTTTCATATTTCAGTAATTTATAATATTTAATCTTTACTTGACGTTTTATGGTTTAAAAGTAGTAGTAGTTTAGGTTTTTTCATATGATAAAAAAACGTACTTTCAGGTGGATTTGCCAAAAATGAAAAGTAAAGAAATATATTTCAAGTCCCGCGTAGATCTTTACCCAGAATTGCGTAGAGTGGTGTCTGTGCAAGCGTCTTCACCATTACAGAAACTTAGTTTTGTCAAAGGAAACACTGATTTTGTGTAAGTTTTATTTTATTAATTTTTATTTTATTAACGTGTGTCTATTGCGGCCGTCATGGGGCGGTGGCTAGTAAACAAAACAAAGCTTAGCGTTTAGTTCCGCCACTCGATACGTAATATCTTGAAAAATGGGCAGCGCATAGGGACCAGAGTGTATTTACTTCTGGTATTCTGGGACTCTATTTATACATGTGGGATACAGCCTGAAGAAATCGTCTATCCTACGTCTATCCATATATCCATTTATATAAAAAAATCTCGCAATTATATTTTGACCCGTTATTAGCCATCAAAGGGTTAGAAAATTTTGGTGTTACGTATTTAAATTCTGCAATAAAAATGCAATATTTTCATACGACCTTGATATTTGTGCAAAGATGATAGGGATAAAGAATTTTCTACTATATAATTCGGATTACCAAGACCATTTTTTTCTTTAGAATAAATTGACTACTAAGTGATAAAACATTCAGCTCTCCGGTTTTCATTTAAATAAAACTATATAGAAGAAGGAATTGAAACATTTTTGTATACCATTACTTTATCTTTTTTAGATACTTTAATATGTATGACTATTCAATTATTTCAGATTCGGTCCTAAATCTGGCTATTTATTATGCAACTATGAACTACCAGACATGAAAGGAGATGGTGATCTAAAGTGGAGTTTCCTTCTTGGAGATTTGTTTATAAGAGTGAGTTTCTTTTACTTGGCATAATATTTTTACAAGGTATATTAATTTATGATCATTAAAATAAATGTGTTGTTAGCAATATTGTAAAAATTGTACAAATATATTAATAATAAAAAAATATCGTCAAAATTTACCAAGTTGGACGATTCGTTTTGTTTTCGTTATAGCTAGAATATAAATAAAAACATAAAAGAAAATAAGAAAAAACTATATTAGATATTAAATACATTTGTTTGTTATTTATTTCTAGGCAATAGGTCAACAATTACTTAAAGAAACACAACGTAGTGTAGATCTGGATATATATTTCGGCAATAACACTGAGGACGGACTTTCTAAAACTAATGCAGGATTTAGAATGGATTTGGACAGGATTTGGCAGTAAGTTCAATGTTCTATATTATTAAATAAAATTTGCACAAATGCGAAACCTATCATTTTACCGAAAATACTACTAAATTCAATACAACGATAAGAATTTAAAAGTAGTTTGAAAGTAATACAATAAACTGACAAATAAATACTTTTTAAATTTATTAATTACAAAACAATATTAAATTTTCCTACAATTTTCAGAATTGGTGCAAACGCATCATTCGGCCTAATAATGGAAAAACGTATTAATTTAATAATAAACGCAATACTTCCCAAGCCTAATGTGGACGTGCACACATTATACATTGACGGCTTTATGGGAGATGATTCTAAGCCAGGCCAAACCTTAGAAGCGTTGTATCGTACAGATGTTACGAAAATACGTGCTGGGTTAAAAGGACAGGTACAATTAATTAATTATCTTTGTAACGTTTAAACTAAGATTAAATCAGCTTCACGTTGTATCCCGCATGCAGCAGGGTGGGCAGAGAGAATCTCGTGTTAGGACACTCCGAATACTGAAGGCATTGCGTATTGAGTGGCGGAAATCAACGAGAAGCTTTGGCTAGACACCATAGCGAAGAAATGAAAATATAAATTTAATTAATTAATTAATCTCACATTCAACGAATGTGACCACTAGACGTGACTGTAAACGAAACGTCGTTTACAGTCACGTCTAGTGGCAATACTACTAATACAATAACAGAAAAAAAATATTTGTAGATGTTACAACAAGCAGAAAGTTTCGACGGTAACGCCAAAGTGACTTGGACTTCGAATTCCGTTTACAAATATATTGACAATTTATTATCCTATAAATGGGATGTAAATGGCTCAAAACATATAGATTATACACTAAGTACTCCAATCTATGAAAATGAACCTACATTTACTGTCCTTGGATCATATCAAAAGGATTTAATACATGGATACCATGTTTTGAAGTAAGTATATTTGCAATTAAAGTATTTATTAACTATATTTATAAATATGCTTTTTCTTGTTATATGTAATGGTTCAACTCCTGCAACTTTAAAAATTTTATGTGTCTAATTAACTTAAATGACCTTTTTTTCTCAATAAACAGAGGATTCATGCATCGCCCAAGATCTTGCCAAATAGGTGAAATAGATATGCGTTATGGTGGAATTAAACATACAGATGGACATTTTAATATGACGACTCCATTCCAAACGTTACCTTGGTTGAAATCTATATTTGATGTGAGTATATTTAACGTTTGTTTTAGCCTCACACAGTATCCCGCTTATAGCGTGGTAGACACAGGTAACTTAGTGCTAAGACACTCTGTTCCCTTTGTACCGTCTCAATTTCAAGACATTGCGTATGGAGTGGCGGAATTCGTCGGCGAATTTCCTCGCTGCCCCCAAATGGTAAACGAACTCAAAATTGTCATATTTACAGTGAGACACTTGACCAACTGCGACGACGACCCAGACGACCAATTTCACAAAAAAATAAAGATCTAAAGTGCTTCAACATAATTACAAATAATATAATTTTTATAGTTTGTATTGTATATACGTATATATTATAAGTATAATAATTATTAAAAATACATTTTTTAACTTAGACGAATAGACAAATAAAGTAATAATAATAAATTTATTTTTTCTCACAGATAAACAATGCAGAACCGCAATCGGACAACAAAATAGATTTATTCTGGCTAAATAAATCAGCTTCAATTAACACGACACACAATTATATAAAGAAAGATAATGATTTCACACAATTTGGCGCAATTTCAGTCTCTGTGCCATTAAATACACAGCATTTAGTTAGTACTGAGTATTTTTATAAAGAGCAAGATAAAACAAGTAAAGGAAATGCTACAATTGATTTCGATCGTGAAAGATTTTTAGAAGTGTTCTTTGATAAAGTATTGAGTAAAAGTGATAGGAATTTGGATTTAGCCACAATGAATATCGCAGTGGAAAATGTGCACACGCCATTTGGAGTCAAATACATACATGAGTACGACGGTATTGGTAGTATTGTAAGTATTTTTTCTTATCTTTACCGCCGTTTTAGTATAAATAGAATATTTTCTCCAATTCTTATTCTCCTTTAAAGTAGTTTAAGTGTTTGGCACACAGAACTAACCGTTGTGTTTTTTTCTTATAGCATAGAAATGTAAACAATTTAAATATCAGGATCATGAAATTCACAATCTTTGCTTATTCTGGTACTTTCTAACTTTACCTATATTACGCATTTTATACATATATGTATACAATATAAACCAACATTATAATAAGGCCTTCGCTTACAGGACGCCAAACAAGCAACAATATTCCATCTCCACAATGCGACCATGGCCAATATAACGGGACGACTCGACATGTATACTTATGATATTGGTAAGCAGCTCAAACTAACTGCCATACATGGGAACCGAACCTGGACCTTCGAGAATAAATATGAAGCTGTCGATAAGGAACTGAAACAAGGCAGTAAAGTGACTTGGGCAGAGGATGTATGGATCAATTATGATATTCATGTTACTAATATGAGTGTGGTAAGTTATTGTAAACCTTTTTTGTAATTTGTTGGTAATATAGTTTTGGCTTTAAAACTTAATTTTGTACTATTTTATTTGTTCTTTGTGCACATATTTTGTAGTTAGCGGAATAGGTAATTTGAATCTACTCTATTTTCCCTTTCTGTAATTATAACGTTATTGTTAATCGCGAAGACCAAATCTGCAAGGAAATAATTAAACAAATTAATGATAATGTTCCTTTAAATGGAAATTAAACCCACAAAATGTTTTTGTGGGTTTAATGCAAATTGCAATGTCTCGAATACTAAATAAAAAGTCTGAAACACAGTGTTTTAACGCTAGATTCCCTCTGCCTTCCTCCTTTATGTGGAATACAAGGTGGTTTGTTTTTATTTAGCTAATAAAAATAATGTAATCTTACATAAATTTAAGGCCGACACAGAATCCCAGCAAATAATAATGGACATTCGTTACCCATTACGTACATTCCGCGTAACCGGAGTCTATCACCTCCAAGACGCATTACTGGACGGCAACGCGCTTATTCTATGGAACGTCAGAGCTGAGAACAAAAGTGCGGAAATAAAAGGAAGATGGGAAAACCCCGTCACTGAAAGTGGGAATTTACATGATGTTTATTTGGGTTTGTCGCATCCGTCGTTTAAAAAGGTATTTAAGATTTTTTTTGTATAATTTTTTTAAACATACATTTTGTATAATGTTTTTTTTACTGTAGCCACTTTGATACTGAAGGTGGAATGTATTATAAAAAATTGTAATATTACCAATTTTATTAGTAATCTATCTATATATATAAAAGGACTTGTCCTCACTGACTGAGGTAAGACGCACGCACAGCCGTAACCGCTGTGCGTAGAAACGTCAAATTTGGACAGATGTTTGCTTTCGTAATCTGGACATCCACTAAGAAGGGATTTTGAAAAATTTTAACTCTAAAGGGGTGAAATAGGGGTTGAAAGTTTGTATGGAAAAATCTTCAAATCGCCACCGATTTTTATAAAATTTGAAATTTAGACTCTTAAAAATATTTAATTGAACACATGTTTTGTGGTTTCTTAGAATTCACCCCTAAATAAGTAAGCTAGTCCGCTAGTATTAAATATATTTTGACATCTAAAATATAAATGCTATTGATTGTGAATATAATAAATGAATATTTCTAACTACAATTAATAATTCAAGTTACAACTTTATTAAATATGTTTTATTAATCAGTAGAAATATAATAATTGCTTTCTTATTTATTGATGTCTCCCTCATTTTAACATGCATATAAATTGAGAAGTAGTTTATTAGTATTAATGTAAATTCCTCGACAAAATCATTCTTCTAGGACGTAACACTCAAAGGACAGTATCTCACAACTCCAGCGGTCATGTCAAACTTATCAATAGAACTACAATATTCGGACTACGAAAACGAATACTTAAAACTCAAATCGATACTAACAGATAACTCAAACGGACCAGTCAGAGATTATAAGTTTGCACTGAAATGCACCCATCCGTCCACAAATCTAGACTTAGACATGACGTCGGACATAAATATACACAGTCGATGGTACTACCTGTCTAATTATTATAGATTCCAAAAGTCATTGTTCTATCAGAAACTGAGAAGGAATCAATTATTAATTGATTTGAGTGAAAGTCTTGTTAATTGGGAGGTAAGATTATTTTTGTAATAAAAGTAAGGTACTGCGTCTAATTGTAAATGTGATGCCGCCATTGTAACCAAATGTGATGATGGAATCTAAAACAGTTCGATCGTTATTATTTTAATTTCCCCTATCTAGTAAGATAAAATGAGCAGTTAATTTCTGCTACTCAACACGCAAAGATTCAAAATCGGGCTTAAAGCAAAATGTGCAATAAGGCATGTTTGTAAAAGTAATTATAATATAATAAAATTTGAACATGTGAACATGAACTGTTCTTTTGATGAGGTCATCAGACCGAAAACGCGACGATTGTGGGTTCCATTCCCACTCAGAGAACTGAATTAGTTTCATTTCTTCTCTTTAGTAACAAGACAAAGTTTCACCACTCCACACAAAATAACTTGAATTCTCTCGAAAAGTGGAGAACGGATATGCAACGGTCAGTGTGAAACTAAAAAAATTTTTTTTTTCAGCGTGAAAATGAAACATATTACTACAAAATGAACGGCACGTGGTCTCTAGTCTTTCCTAAATACCAAGCTAAAGGCATAGTATTAAGGACTAACGCGAATGACACAGTGTTTGCGGAGTTATCAATGATTGATAAGGCAGTGGTTGCACATTATAATAGTTCTGATGGTAAGTGATGGTGGAACTCACTCGGTTAATAAAGATTTAATTAAAAAATATTAAATATTACTGTACAGTTTAATTAATAAAAACATTACTAAGTAAGCTCATAAAAGCTGATCAATGTTTTTGCTAGGAATAGCGCAACATGTATGAGCATCAATACGATACTATAGACGCAGCCATTTTTCTATATAAAATTTTGTCATGTTTCAGACATTTCCTACCACATGATAGGCAAAATAATAGACACTAGGTCGGCCAGAGTAGACGCGTGGCGCAACTACGATGACGTCACCACAGTCGACTTGGCCTCCTACGTACGACTTAACCATTCCCGGCTTCTTACAAGCGCATTTAAATGGCGACCGGAAATATTCGCAGAAATCAAATCTCAAGCTGTTAATACTATGAAGGTTTTGTACGGACAAATAAATGATACTCTAGTTATTATAAAAGAAGCGCCAATGGAAGCTCATCTCGCTTTAAGAAATATATGGAGTGACGCTAAACCGAGAGTGCGTGATTTCTTAGACGATTTAAACGATTTACACGTTATCAAGGATGACCTGGACGAGTTCGAGCGATTTTTAAATGAATCCTACGATCATAATGATTTTTATGTTAAAGATATCGTCGAATTTACTTATTATGTATTAGATGAAATGGCCATTAGAAATCATTTGGAAAGTTTGCCAGGATTCTTGAACGATGTGTGGGGAATGATGGGAAATACAAGCTCGTCGATCAAACAAAGTCTTACTTACGTCGTAGATTCTATCAAAATGGCGTACGCCAAATTCCTTGAATCGGTAAATAAAGTTTTAGAAGCGGATTTAATGGAGTTAGTCTCGGATAAGTTGGAAGCGATGATTTTACAATATGACAACTTTGTTAGAGATTTACATATGAAGCTTTTGGAATATTGGGAAGAAACTTGGGTAAATGCTACGTCTAGATTGGGGAAGTATTGGCACGACCTATTAAAATCTATAGAGCCATTGTTTTTCAAAATGTTACATTACACTGAAGCTTTCGTTGTAACAATATGGAGGGGTGTAATGGACTTCTTCCATGAAAGAACGCACGAACTAACAGACACGCCGTACTTTAATTATGTGTCTACCTTTGGACATGAGATGGACCGGTAATATATTTATTTTTTAATTTCTAAGATTATTACAATTCACTAACAAAAACATTACTTAATTTCAAAACTAAAGTTACATTTTCTATTTCATAGTGCGTTTTAATTTAAACGAACTAATTTAATATTACAGAATTTACAAAGATCTAGTGAATAACGACATTATAACAAACATAAGGAAATACAGTAAGAAACTGTGGAATGTGATTTGGGCTAAAATAGGAAAGTACATACCATTCACGGACGAGTTCAAACAACTTTACAATGAATTTAATAACGCTTGGGGTAACTTTTTGAAGACTCCACAAGTGGTTTATGTTAGAGAAAAGGTATATATTTGTACTAATATTGAATATGATTGTGAGTTCAATTCCCACTTTATTGTACGAAGTATTTTCGTTTTATGATATATTCATTATCCCCACTGAATGCGGGATACAGAAATAGAATCCACAATTGCCGCGCTTGCAGTCAGGCGCTGTGCTTCTGCGCTATGAAAGCATATACTAACCATTATCATATACATTTTTATTGTTTTTTTTTTAATTAATAATCTTACGTTATGAATGTTGAATAGTACCAAGAAGCCTACGAACGTCTAAAATGGTGGTACGACTACTTCCTAATTGGAGAAGCGCTCGATAGAGTGTGGGAGATATTGTATGCTAAAGTAACTGATTTAGCTAAAACTGCACTACAATATGAGGAAATGTAAGTATTACAGTATGATCTAAATATCCGTCACTTCGGTCGATGAAAAAGTCCAATAATCCGGAACCTTACGAATGCAATAGAGAGTTGAAATATATTTTTTATTATTTTTTCGAATTACTTATTTTTTAACAAACCTTTGGACCTCAACTGTACAATTTTTGATTTTGTTTTATTTTTTTACATAAAGTGAAATAATGAATTGTTGTTCTCTTACTATACATATATGTTGTTTGTTTTATTATGTGTTAATTTATTGCAATAAAGAATCTTATATGTACATATTAATATTTATATTATAGGCATCGCACACCCAAAACGAACTTCATATTCGATCCTCACAAAGGAGAGATCATTCTAGAACAAAAGTTACCAATGTCTTGGCACGCATTTAATCGAACACCGGACTTCAGTGAAATATCGGAATATAAAACTATAAGGGACTTTATTGACGAATGGCTGACAAGTAATAGAACCATATGGGCATATTATTATGAAATACGACCGTATTTAGATCTAAATAATGTTATTCCGCCGTTTGGTGGTAAGTTTTTAAAGTAAATTTATTTTGATGAAATTTAATTGTTAGATTGTTAACATTATACAGTAAAATATTAATTTTAAAAGGTATAGCAATGATGACTGGCCAAGGTACACTAGTAACGTTCGACAAACAAGTGTTCACGGTATCTGAATCTGGGACTTTCCTGCTAACTAAAGACTACAAGCAAAATAACTTCACTGTATTAATGGAAAGTAATGATGATGGTAGATATGATTTGGTCATACTCACTAAGAAGAATTTGATATTTATTGATTTATATAAAGAGGTATTGTAATTATTTATTTGGTTTATTAATAATTATTAAAAGTAAAAAATATTAAAATCAGTCGTAGAAAGGTATTAAAATCAATATTAACTAAATTAAAATTAATTCTAATTAAGTATTTACCTGTTATATATATTTTCGGTCTATTTCATCATGAATAATTTAATTTAAAAATAAATTGTATTTTTTTAACCCAGTATTATAGGGCTGTTGTGATGAAATGTAAATACATTGGATTCTAATCCCACTCAAGGATTCTTTTTCATTTCCTCGCGGCATTGAGTTGAGGCGAAAGCGACCACTCAACAATTAGTGTATAGAAAATTGAGTTGTGCATAGGAAACGAGGTTCCTTCTGCCTACCCTGATAGACATATACGAAATACAACGCGAAGCTAAAAAAAGATTTTTTGTTACAGCAAGTATCCTTAGGTCGCTCTCTACCTCTGAACTTGCCAGCAATAGTTGATGATTTAATAGTAGACAGACGAACAGACACTTTATCTATAGAGGGACAGAACGGATTAGATATTGAATGCAACTTGCTGCACAAAACATGTAAACTGGAAGTCGCAGGTAAATAAAACCTAATTTTAATCTTGATTAATAAAAGGTTAATGTAAAAAGATATTTGATATTATAACTGAAACTGATTAATTGTATTGTCTAATTAGACCAGCTACATAAAAGTGCAAACTGGACAAGCCCAATTTGTATAACCTCTGGTAGGGATTCGAACCTATATTCATCGTGTGGCAATACAATGCAGTGATTGAAAATTAAACTTTCATTTTCTTCAATTTATTTCACTTTATTAATATATTCGTTTTAATATCTAGGTTGGTACTATGCAAGTCTCGGCGGCCTTCTCGGTACTTATAACAACGAGCAATACGATGAAAAACAATTACCGAACAATACAATAGAAACCGACATAAAAAATCTTGCCCACGCGTGGACTCTTAGAAATGTGACCGTTGGCAAAACACCACCGAAACAAAATAGCACTGTTTGTGACAAATTCTTTAGAAACAAAGTTTCACCGTTGCATCCATGTTTCTCGTTGGTACGGATATATTTTTTTGTTGTATATTAGTAATTAGTTG
>DWNA01000733.1:0-19509 GCA_018249835.1 Heliconius besckei | reverse complement strand
TTCGGCAGAAAATAGACAACGGAGTGTCTTAACACTACTTAGTTTGCCTCTGCTTACCCTGCTACCTGTGGGATACAGCATGAAGCTGAGAAAAAAGAAAAATCTAGATATTTATTTATATTTCGATTTTTCTTTTAATAATTAAAACAACTTGCACAACTCCAAGTTGGATTAACTTAGTAACATCTGTGTTACTTTTGCCTCATCTTGAATCATATAATTGAAATCTAATCTTTCTCAATAGCCCCGCTATTATGCCAACATATAAATTTAAAAAAAAAATTAAGTATTATTTTGGTACTAGATTTGTATAGCAATAACTAATAATTGCCGGTAGCTTAGGACATTATATAAATGAAAAGTAAAATTGAACTTTGATTGATTTTCTTATGTTAACACTTGCCGCGTTTCCCACTAACTGCATTTAAAATGAAAAGTAGCGACTACAATTGCGCGACTAGTAATTGCCACTCACGGTCTAATGAAGTCTTAGTTTATTGAAATAAGAAATAGCGACACACCACCCTCACAAAGAAGAGGACTATTTAACCAATTACACATAAAGTCTAGAATCAATTGCATTCACCTGTTTGTATTACAATTAAACAAATCGCAATTAACCTAATACATCGCGGGTAAACGTTGCGGGAATAAATCGGGAGCTACGATACTATCTTTATGGCGATCGCTTTAATACAGGTGCTAGATCGGTATCCCCCCTGTCCCCACAACCACTTCGCCCACAAAATTGAGCAATTCATTTGTTACATCGCGACCGACTCATAATATTTGATTTCGTCGAATTAAGTAATGAAGAAATGTGAAAGCTTTCCATGGACGTACTCGCTCTATAAAAACAAATGTGTTTTAGTCTAATGAAGATTGTTTTAGTCCAATATGTTGTGAATTATTAATGCGCGTACGCAGCGGGTGACGTCCACGTCCATTATTCTGATTCTTCATTTGCTTGATTGAGCTTTTAATACGATTCACCGACAACAAACACCGGCAGGATTAATCAGGGCGAGAGCTGTCAACAAATAGTCGCTAATGGCGGCGGTCACGTTATTACTATGATGACAATGTTATTTTTTAGAACTGATCGCTCTGTGTGCCAGCGTTGTAGAGCTCTACTGACCTTTGTTGTTTCTTAAATTCATTAATTATTTAAACATGTAAAAAATTTCATGTTTAAAACAATTTGTTACCTAAAGTTTTTAAATTAACATGTTATGAGTATCTTGGCACAGTTGAAGAACACCTGACCATAAATGCGATGATTGCGGGTTTAGTCCTTATACTCGAGGGAATAATATTTTAAATATATTATAATTTATTGTTTGATTAACATAAGATTATGTATCATTTAGGATGTCTCGTCACGTGCTCTTGTCGCGTCTTGCTGAGCATTTTCAAGCAGCATCGCCGCCGGGACAACGGTTCCCATCTCCTGAAAGAAGTGTCTCTCCGCGTTCACCGACTTCCGTCAGCTCGCCCCCGCACTCCCCCGACTCTGTCACGCAACAGCGCCTTGATATGATACAACTTGGAGATATTGAGATCGCCGGAAGAGCACTTAAGCAGTACGCCAGAGCTACTGGTAAGATAATAAAATTGCAATAGCTCATATGTTTGTCGAAATACGTAGATTTTTAAGATTTGTAAAGTTCCTTATAAAAGTCCTTGTTTAATATTTAATTTACTTTTTAATAAAAGTATTTTGCTTACATTTGCCAATATATTTTTCAATAATTTAGCTTTCCTAATTACTTCAAATAGAACAACATCCACAATTATTTATATTTATATCTTAGAATTGGGAGCATTGATGTACTGCAGTGGACTGGGCGCGCTCTACAGCGGCGGCGTGTGGCCTCTGCTGCTTCCACATACACCTCCTTTCGCCTCTAGTATAGATCATGCTAGGCATACGCCACCAAGAGACGGTAAGACAATATTTATTTGCAAAACCATGTGTTTTTTGCCATTTTGCAATTTCAACAAAAATACCTAATACGTAGAATTGCAAAATCCTTTTCAAAAAAACAAAATCCAATATGTGTATAAAATGTACTAACAAATACGTATAAAATATTTGTATAAAGAAATAAAAAACAATTAAGTGATTTCAACACGTAAATTGAACACGATTTGTATTTTGGGTCGACTGATAAAACCTGTGTTCGCCTCGGCCTCCTTACATTACTTCTCCAGTGTGTTCCTCATTAGAATAGCTATCAATGTAAGTTGTCGAATAAACCTGCAAACTGCTGATATGCCGTCGTTTACATGTCGTTTACCTCCATAGCCGAGTCTTTTAATGTTTCTACTTGCCAAGGAAAAGTTACTTACTACTACTTAACTATACACATTTTAGTATTCAAATTAGTGCTTATTCGTATTAGTATCAGCTGCGCCCATGAATCATGGAAGCATCACTTATTTCTGGAAAAAAATCCCAAATGTTTAAACATAAAATTTAATAATATTTTCACCGTACACGACTACACTACGTACACGATATCTAAAGATTTACAATTAATATTGTCACTATGGAATGTGCAATGCTTCTGGGCTTAAATAATCTACAATATTTAAAATATTGTTAAAATGAGAACAATTGAGTATCCTAACACATTGGTAAAATTGCTTAATCTGTACCTACTATTATTTAGTACCAAGACATTATAGACATTCGGAGTCTGCACTGAACAGAAATGTACCTTATTTTTTTGTATGAAACAGGAAAACTGTTGATTCAGGTGTCGTATGAATCAAAACAAAGCAACATTATCATAATATAGATTTGCTCGGTTCGTCAAGTATGTAAAAGTTTATTTAAAAACCTGAATATTTATATTTATAGCACTAGACAATGACGTCAACTTGTGTAACCAAATTGCACCTGTAAGATACGTATTTATATTATCTGATTTTCATACAAATTACCTAAGTAGATATTATATTTCGTTCGTAGATGACGAAGAAGAGTTACCCTTAAATTTATCAACAAAAAATCGTCAAATCTGGTCACCGGGCAGTGCTTGTGAACGTGAACAAGTCGAGATGGAGCCAGACCCACAGTCTCAGTGGATCCAAGAAGATACTGACAGTCCTTTAGAGTTAGTCAAGAAATGTCGAAGCACCCCAGACGAGGAGCGTCCGTCGAGTGCGGAAACTAGACACTGTCCGTCTGCCCCCGCCTACCACGCCTACCAGCAACCACCACCACCAACAGATATAAACTTTTCCTTGCTCGTGAAAAATGAAAACAAAAACGAGAAATCTTTTCAGGTAATTGGCAAAATTTAATTTTTATTTTTCTACATATATTTTATAAAACTCATTTATCATATCTTAATTGTACTTAAGTTCAAAGTATAACAACGCTTTTGTTTACAAAATATAACACTGATTTAATACGCCCAGTTAATAATTAGTTACCTATCGATTTTACTACCAGATTTCAGAATTAGTAAATACCAAGCACGCACTGGAATAACTGTACAGTTTCCGCTCGGACTAGGTTTAAAATAGCAAACCGGTATCTGTTTAGTCTTTTTGTAAATCAAATAATAAAAACTGCCCTTGTCTTAATAAGCACTCTTGCGTCGAAACGAGTCGCGCGTCTCTCGCATGCAGTTTGCAGTTCTCAAGCACTGAGTGCTTCTCACCATTCTTGTATTTTTCATTTTGCTTCGTCGTCGTTATAAATATCCGTGTCGGCTTTAATCAAAATACCGCCAACAAGATCGCGGCAAGTAATTGAACGATTTATCTTATCTTATTTTTTATGTTGTCTTTTAAATAAAACATATTATAAAAAAATAACACCTAATACAACAACAATAACAATAACTTTTAAAAATATTATTTTGTATAATGCGACAATTTTTACTTGTTTATTTTTTAGTATTCCTAATATTATGATAAAAATAATTGTGATAAGTTAATATTTTGAATATACGTTTACTGTTAACGTATGGAATTGAGAAGGGAAAAAGGCGCGTGGCCGGCGCACGCTTCCAATGCTCTACTAATTGCCTACTCCTAACGTATTAATGTTTTTATTAAAATTTCATTGAATAATTATACATTTTATTACGAATGTAACATAATTATGAGTTTATTTTTTAAATGTTAGATATATCTACTTAGAAAAAATATTTTATTTTTTTATTTGCATCATTTTTCATCTAATTTAGATAGAATAGATAAAGTCTTCCATAATTTTAAGTACAGGACAGTATTATGTTACACTGCATATGTATTTTTAATTTGCTATATTGAGCAAAACGTTACAAACGGATAAGTAAAATAAATATAAAAGAGTTACTTAAAACCTGATTTTAATCACATTTAACAACAAATTATATGAATAACTTTCTATTTAATTACGAATGTGACATGTTTTTGGCCTTATCATATTCGATTTTTTCACGTTTAAGTAGGTATTCTTGTTTGTATGAGTATTATTGTAAATTTTAATTACTTGTTTATCATAAAATATTGTAGAGTTTAATGGCTATAGAATGCATAAACCAGTCAAACTGTCCGTCTTTAGCTTTGTGCGAAATTATATGTAAATGTATCTTTTACAAACATCAAGATTAGATAATGTCTAAATAAATGTTATCTTTATTTCGATATAGGTAACCGCTCAATTACTTGTGATCTCGAGTAAAATATATAAATAACTGGTGTTTAACATTGTACTGAGATATAATAGTACTTAATAGTTAATTCATAGAAACAATGCAATGTAACGTTTTCAATTCTTTTGACCGTCACGACGTCGTAAAAAATCTCCTCCTTACCAGTTACAATCCGATAACCATATGTGGATAGTGATAGCATAGCACCTGTGTTGTTTATAAGAGAGTGAATCAGTAAAAAAAAAGGTTTAAAAAACCTAGCAGTTTTTGTAGGCGCGAGGCAGGGCTGCCGCGGCGGACAGCTGCCTCACCAACTGTCTCAGGCTTCCACGCGGATTTCAGTGATTGTCATCGTACGCATACTTAACTTAACAGTTAACCACTCGATTAATAGTCGCCATTTTGTCTTTATTTTTTTTATTATTACCAACACAGTTAAATACTGTATAATTATATCTATGTGTTAAAATTACAGTTATATTTTTTTGTAAAGTTTTAGTTACTGATAGTAAATACACTTAGAATTATCAGCATTATTACTGTAAAATAAAATCAACGTGTAAGTGCTTTAAATTCAAACTAGAAAAATTATTTAAAAATAGTTGTTCGAAACGATTTTAAACCTCGTCTAAGCTATTATAATTTATGCTTAATAATGAGATACGGTACTCCATACATTCTTCAAACAACTGATCAAATAAATCTAATGAGGGAACCTTTTGTCTATTAACTGTGAACAGAATACGAAACGACGGCAAGAATTTGTTTACCGACTATGTAAATGAAAGATTTGTGTGTGAGAGAGAATCATGGATCTCATTCTAAATGCCCTACTACGGTGTGCATTCCTAGCGACAATCGATCCGAGTTTCTTTACGCCCTTGCTAGTAATAAATTAATAATTAAGGGAATCCAACCATAGAGTTGGAAAAAATCAAAGAAATGTGTAGAAAAGGGTTGAAAAAGTTCTCTATTATTAGTTTATTACGGGTTGTCAGCGGCAATGATGGACACTTAATTTCATCGTACGTTTAATTGTATACGTGGTACTTTGTAGTATGTTAATTAATTGTATGTCTCTTTCATAAATTATATTATAAATTTACGTACTTATTCGGAAGTGTGTACATGAATCTTATTTTTTAGCACGAAGTTTTAATAATAGGTAGGACATAGGTATATCTTTATGAACGTGTAAAGAATAGCAAAAAATATTAATTATTGAATATTTTGAACATTGTACAGTGCAAGCAGTGCGGTAAATGCTTCAAACGGTCCAGCACATTATCCACACACCTGCTAATCCACTCCGATACGAGGCCATACCCGTGTCAGTACTGCGGCAAACGCTTCCATCAGAAATCTGACATGAAGAAGCATACCTATATTCATACTGGTAAGTCAAAAAACATTTGCTCTCTTAATTAGCTATTCTTTTATTTAATTAATTATAATTATTAATATTCGACATAGAAATATCAGTAGATATATTATCGAAAATAAACTTTGTCCATCACCATTTTGGAGCATACGAATGGAAAGCCCTCTGCTATTATAGTAATTGTTTAAAACTTATGGGAAATAATAGCCTAAATTTACACTTGTTTAACTTTGTTACTCAAGTGTCACACATTAAAAGCGTTATTATCTAACTAAAGATTCATTTGGGTCAGTGGGGAAAATTTCCTATAACTATTAGGTACCAGCACTTTCATGAAGAAAACAACGACTTCTTAAAAATATATGACTTTGTATTCTTTTAAATAATTTATAAAAATAATCAGTTCTCAGTATGAAATACTTTTCAATTTTTAATGTTAAAGTCTAGCAAGTTCCCAGCAGCCGATAAATTTCCAATGAGCAAAAATACAAGGCATCCATCGCTGTCATTTAAGCTCGAGCTACCGTATAATTTCTATATCATTATCATTTCTTCAACATCGTCAAGCTATAATGTTAACGAGATTCTTGTTAAGCAATAGATATTTTTTTGCATGGAAAATAAAATAAGAAAAAATATTTCCTTAAAAACACCAAGGTAATATTTGTTTAGATAGTTAAATGTATTTTTAGACAGTTTAATGTATTAAAAAAAATCATATACCTACAATATTATTTTACATGACAATTCAAATTTAATTCAAGAACAATTTTAAAAAGTTTAACAAACAACTACTACGCACTGAAACTTAAATGCAGCGTCCATTTAATTAAGAACAATAATGCAAAAAGATTATCTTATTATAGATGCAAAACAACAATACATAAAATAGGACATGTTTTTATTAAATTACTCCAAGAAACTTGGAAAGAATGGATCGCCTAAAAACGGCCACGTACTTATTTGTCCCAACCGAGACAACTCGTCACGTACTCGCAGCTCTGAATGATGTACAGCAGCCGTAAATGGTGTCCGTCCTCCCGATAAATGCGTCATCATCAATATTCCAAAATGCCGTTCGCCCTGTAATTAGCAGCGCAGCCTTCGAAGACCTTCACGTCACGACGAACAAAAAGTCGTTGTAAATCCTGTTCCATTTATATATTATTTTCTAGTTTTTACTTAACATTTCGCTATGTAGGTTGCTGGAACAAATAAGCCTGTCTTGTTGACGATTTTCTCTATACACATACTTACTATATGTATAGATAATAATAAGAATTGAATAATAATAATTTTATTATTTATTTTGGATTGTTTGGATAACGATAAAACACCGTCTTTTAATTTCCATTTATAACATTAAAAAGCAAAAAAATCGTCAACTTTTGATTTCTAATTACCTATATCACTCATTATACATTTAATATAGTTTCTGTGATGTGATGTGACAAGTGGTTACTCGCTTATACAACCTTTAATTACAACGTTCCAACACCACCCCTTGCGACTTGTGAGACACGAACGTAACATACTCGTAATAATGTGAATATAAACGTTCTCTATAATTCACCTATTCATATTTTATTTGATTTAATAATGGAAGACAAAATTAATATTGTATTGTACTAAAATGTATTTTTTTCTTAAGTATTTAGTTGTCTTAAAAGATAGAAGCAATATAAATTGATTTATGTGTTAAAAAAAACTTTCTTTGTTGCAGGTGAGAAGCCTCACAAATGCGTGGTGTGCTCCAAAGCTTTCAGCCAAAGCTCAAATCTCATTACACACATGCGCAAGCACACTGGCTACAAACCTTTTTCCTGCGGTCTTTGCGAAAAAGCCTTCCAACGCAAGGTTGACCTTCGACGCCATAGAGAGTCACAACACGCTGACATCGAACCGCCCAACGTCCATCCCCAAGGGTACAGATACTATGGTGACGACCAAACATTACTTACACCGCTGATTTCTAAATAAAATATAATTTTGCTATATAAATATTATTCAAAGTATATAAAATGAAAGAAAAATGATGAGACGACTATAGCATGAAGAATGCAATGTCACATTCAAAAGATCTTTGCGTATGAAGTTAGATATTTTTGAGTATACACAAATATATTTTGAGTACTTCAGATATATTACACAAATATATTTTTGAGTACTTCAGTAAAAGTTATTGATAACAACAAGTTAGTGGAAAAACGTCCAATGTTATAGTAATACTTTAAGCCAAAGATATCGAGGAAATGCCATTTTCTTCTGGCTGTTTTTTTGCTAATTACAAGAATCACCTTAACACTTGAATGGTAACGTAGCACCACTACATATGATAAGCAGTGTTACCTAGAGTGCCTTAAAGTTTAAGCCATTTATAACATATACGTAGTTGATAAACAAACAACATTATGTTACGAAATCCGTCCATTTTGTGATAGTTTACTGATTACACTTGTATATTGCGTTCCAATATTTGAACAGGTGAAATTTATATAGATACATATTGTAGCAAATCATTGTTTGTATTTATTTTTCTTTATTACCTTTAATACGCACGAAAAAGAAGTACTTACTTAAATCATTTCAATTTAGATTCTTATAACATGTATTTATTATGGCACACCTGTGCACAGATAGGCCTTAATAAATGTACCTACCTATGCCATAATGGATGAATAGTTCCGATTATTTAATGTAAAAATGTAAATTGACCGTAAAAAATTGCGTTTAATAATTTCTTAGGTCGTCTTTAGTTTTTTATGAGGCTTGTTGCAACGTTAGCAATATTTTTATGTCACATTTCTATGATGGACTTATTAAAAATCGCTAGTAACAAATTCTTGTGCTGCATAAGTTTAATTAAGCTCTTAATAATTTTAAAGTTAAGTATATTAATGTATAAAGTGAGTCTAATACAAACCAAAGTAAAATGTCTTTTAGTCGTAAAACGCTATATTTATAAGTAAGGCATTGTATTATAAGCATTGTAACTAGTAGGTACTTTATTTATTATAGCATAAAAAAATAAGCCGATTAGTCAAAATTTATACAAAAAATCCTTGATATTTGGAATCTATACATAAGACTTAACCGATGAAAACTGTCATGAAGGCTACCATTTGTTACCATTTCGTCAATTTGTTACCATTTACGTAATTTTCGAATATTAATGGAACTCTTAAAAACTATTTTTTTAACTTAAGTAATTTTTATCTGTTTTGATGCATTTTTAGTCGTAAGGTTTTTAGTTTTATGTTTTTTTCAAAGACTGTCCGCTTTCTTATGTCATATTACCTTGTTAATATTTGTTAAATGAAATAAAATGAGTAAGACCCAAGTAATGTGAAATCAGCACACTTATAAGTTTACATATATGATCTGGATATCAACGACCTACATATATATCTATATAATTTGTATTTTTTTTTTTTACATAGCATCGAAATACATGAAAAATTATCCGAATCCTAATACATGTAATATAGTAGGTATAGTACAATCACGTGTTCAAATGTGGAAAGACAATGGTGAAATCTCACGTGCAATGGATGACGGCTAGAACACCAAAGAGTACAGCTATGATTGTTTACCTATACCGTAACCTTAGCAAGATCGAAAATTTGTGGACCATTTTCAAAGATATATATTAGTATATTAGTAATAATTAAGCATACTCTCAACGTAGATATATGCTATAATCACATTTTGCACGGAACCAACGGTTAAACCGTACACTTATCTTATTTTATTATTTCCTCTGTGACAAACATTAAGTACCCTCGCAGTTAATTTGACGCTACAAAGTTTCGTCAAGTCATTTCTTGTATCATATAAGGAATAATTTATTAAGGCCAGTTCAATATAGTTAAATATTCTATGGAACTAGTGTTTTATTTATTCTCCTACCACTGATGAAATACAAAAAAGTAATAATAAATAAAATATCTTTAGTTAGTATTGGCTATCTACAGTGCGTGGAGCCATGTATTTGTCTAAATACGCGTTAAATTTCAAATGAGACATTTCATCTTGAATCGCAGTGCAAGAAAAAGCCAATAATTTATAAATAAATTTAATCCTAGCAAGTGAATAAAATTCACTGCATTTAGACGTGTTAGACGTTATTCCACTACACTATCGAAGAACTGATAATAAGATATTAAAATAAGATTATAATTTTACAAAAAATAAAAACAAAATACAAATATATATATTCTACTAGTTACGAATCAGATATTACGAAAACGATAAACACTGAAAAATATAAATATAATAAGCCTAAGTACAAATACAAAGTAAGAAATCTTGCCTTGTTATTAAAGTTCTTACCTTTCACAGTCATTAGTAGGTTTAAATGCTTACTATTATTAAAAAAGGGTCCGTGTTTGCTAGCTATTGGCTGTTTGTTTTTACTGAGAAAAAAATATATACGAGCGTATGCGTTAATTACAAAGAAAAAAAATTTTTTTTTGCATGCTTTTTTCAACATTAATTTATCTGTATCAATTTGTTTATATAAATTAAAAGATATTTAATCAATTTATAGATTATCATTTTGCTATAAAATTTTAATATTTAGTTTAAAAAGTAGTTAGGGTGGGTCAAAAATTTTTTTTTTAATTATAATGATAATATTGTTCTGGACACCGAAAAAATACGTTTGTTAAAAGGGTAGTTCTTAATTATTAAATTAAGAGGTGTCTCATCGCGATTTTCAATTTCCCATATAACAAGAAGAGTTTTATATTTTTCATTTGAAATTCTGCTGCGGTTAACATATACATATTAATGTACATATACTAATGTAAATAATTCATAAAATTAAAAATACTTGTCTTATATATAAAAAATATATTTAAAATGCTATCCGAAAACTGATGGTGTTCCTGCTTATTTTAGAAGGCAATAACATTGGTTAGCCTTGCGCAAATTTGCTATTAACTTTATTTTTGTTTTTCATTTCATTCCTTTCTAGCATACGGAAAAGTAGGTAGAGAGAACCTAGCATCAAGACACTCCGCTCTCTTAAAATTCAAGCAATTAATTTTAATCAGTATTTATGTACCTATATTAACATTCAATAATTAATGTTTTTAAAGTATAATTTCAAAGTAATAATCACGTGACCTCTACTGATAACATTAATGATTTACTTAGGTGCCTAATATGTTTGTGTTGATTGTTTTACCAATAGAGTTATCACTTTGAAGTTGTTGTTGAGCTAAAAGCGGTACATAATTATTTGTTTTATTTTTTATTTTATACACATAACTATCTAAAAATAGATAAAGTAGTATGAGACAAATTGTCCAAAATTTTCATTTATCTTTTATCAGTTAATTATTTTTAAGTGGTGATGGACAGATCTACTGATTAATTCAAATTCCAAAGTTCGCGTGCCACGTGACCATTTCTTTTTCTGACTGACATGTGATAACAATAAAGACAAGCAATAAATACGTAGGTACATACGCAGATACGTTTTGTGTTTTTTAAATCAATCATAAGAAGCCTTGTGCCAATGTACCTTCTGATGTTATAACTTAATCGCCTATATATAAGATAATTCCTACTTAACCCCTTAACCCTTACGTAGAAGGTTTATTAGAAAGCCTGTAAAACTGCAAATACAGCCACACGAAGGCTTCTATTGCTAATTTATTTATTCTTATCAAGAAACTCTTACTCTGAAAGAAAAGATAAATGCAATAGGTACAGTTCATATCGAATTTAGATTTTAAAGGTTATTTACTATTTGCTCATATTAAAAAGGGAAGTAGGTAAGTCTTAAAATTCGGGTTTGTGAATTCCAACTTGGGAAATAAGTTTCTATTTAAAATTACCGAGTTGCATTACGCTTCGTATTACTTATGTCTGAAATTGGAGGAAAAACAATGGAATATCTTGGTGTTAGGTTCGTTCTGTATAATAAATAAAAAAAATATATAGTACTTAGCTAAGTACCTCCTGTTTGTTCATAGTTGTCACATAAGTAGTTTAGTTTTTCATCTCACACAAATCGACAGTGTAATCGGTGGACAAGTTCCATTGTCAGTTTCTTATTTTCAAAATTGTCTATTTATAGCTGGACAACAATATAAATCTTCTCATCTAAGTTTCAACATTTAGGAAATTTTCTACATACCTATATTATAATACAAAATTATTTTTTATTTGAATAAATAAATATTTTTTAATCTGTACAATTTATATAAATATAACTTCTTACATAAGCTGTTTGTAAAAATAGGATTGGTTACTTATATACATAATGGAAGGTATAAAAATGTAGCTCCACCCCTTTATACTTTTAACGCTCACGACTATTCTGTAATACAATAAGTGGGCTAGAACGAGTGAACCCTTACAATCGCCTGCAAGTGCCTGCAGTAGGAAATAGCTAATGAGATTTATTAAGTATAATGATGTAGGTAGTATTCCTATTTGTCTTACTATTTCCAACATTTACGTCGCTAATTATGTTCAAATTTCTGTTAGCTTCGCGCTGTATCCCGCACATGGCAGGATAGACAGAGGGAACCTGGGAACCTAATGTCAAGACTCTCCGTTCCGATGAGGACACTTCAGTTCCCCATATTCCGCCGTATTGAACATTTCATTTCCTCGAGTGGGAACCAAATCCACAACCTGTTTACAGTTTAATTACACTTATGCCCCTGCGCATTAGGTACATTCTTGCGGGATCGAAATTAACGTGCGAAAATTTGCGTCTGCCCTGCGCGTGAAGGTACCTACTTATCGCCTACCTAAATTGATGTGAAATAACAACACTTTTTAAAAAAATTACTTAGTGCACATAGACTACGATACTAAAATAATAAATAAGTTTTAATAAAATAAACTTAAATAAATATTCACATACTTAGTTCAAGTGGGTGAAGCCGCGCGGGCCACTAGTAATAAAATATTTTTTATTTTTCCCTCCATATTTGATTACAGGATCAGATTGATTGATTGATCCACATACTATACATAAACTACAAAGCTATACGATACAGTGACTGTTCAAATCATTATCTATTATTTTATATATTATTAATTGGATTTATTTTTAGGGTTGTGTACCTCGAAAGTTAAAAACGTAACTATACGATCACTATGTGGTCCGTCTGTCAACACCATTTATATCGATCGATATATATATATCCTTTGAAGCACAGAAAAGTTAAGTTTCCAAGTCAACGAAATCAAAAGTTACAAGCAAATTTTATACATCGATTTTGCTGCATGAAATTCGCCGCGTAATCAAAACCTATAGAGTACTTCCCGTGGACCTACAGTTATGAAATTTTGCAAAAAGTGAGAACTAACTATATAAACAGGAAAAAATCCGAAAAATTAAAATTTATTGGTATTTCATAGAAACAATCATAATAAACTTATATTTGTGGTCCATTTCATATAAAAGGAGTGCACATGGCCGCAAACCTAAGTTTGTTAACTTTTATAAATTGTACTTCCCATTTATCTACAATCCTGAAATTAGTACGGAAGCCGCGGTGGGCAAACCCTACTCGCGCTTAACTGTTTTTTGTTTTAAGTATTGTTATTGTTTATATATTAAAATTATAATTTGACAAAGTGAAGTTCTACTTTCACTAGATAACATTATATTTTTTTACGAAAGCCCTTATTTACATGATTTAGGATCTTGTTATACAAGTGTCCATTTTGCTGCATTATTTTAATATGTAAATCAGAATATATTTTATAGTTTGATTGCCTATAAATTAAAAAATATGTGAAGTTAAAAATATTATGAACCAAACTGTAACTATTTAGAGAATAGTACAAATATATAAATTATTTTACTTCCAATTTTAAAAAAGCTAATAAATTAGGCTAAAAACTGAATTTATAAAAAGCCTTATTTTATTACAACAAAAATCATGCCCAAATTCAAGTAATCATTAATTTTAAGGTATTTTGAAGTCATAAAAACAAGATATTCTAAAAAAAACATATATTAAGTTTAAGTGTATGTGACACTATTATCACAGAATTAAAAAACATTCTTAAAAATATATAACATCTAATCATCCCAGTTGACCTTATGGCAGTCATGCCATATAAATGTGCCTTTAAGTGATTGAGGGGCCTCTAGTGCTAAATAAAGAGGAGCCTTAGCCCCACGTTCTGGAGTAAAGTCACCCATTCCTTTAGACATATCTGATTTAACAAAGCCTGGATGAACACAGTTTATTGATATATCTTTACCTTGTTCAATAAATTGCTTCTGTTGAACAAAAGTGAGAGCAGACATGGCTACTTTTGATACTTTGTAATCACCATAATGACCCGCAAATGACACATAAGACTGTTTACCATTCTTAGCAGCTTGTAAAAAATCATCAACAAATTGCAATATCTCATCTGTTGTTAAATCATCTTTTACTAGTACATCTAGCCAGTGTTGTTTTCTTATGTTGGAAACCAACCCCCAATCACTGGTCATGTTAATTATTCGTGCATTGTTTGATAGGAGAGGATAGAGTATTTTAGAAATTGTAAGAAGACTATAAAAATTTGTATCCATAAGCTTCTTAGCATCTTCATAGGAGGTGACACACTTATCAAAATCTAAAACACCGGCATTGTTTACAAGAATATCAATTCCGGAATGACGAGACGAAATAAAATTTGCGAATTCTTGTATGCTTGTTTCGCTTGTTACGTCTAACGTATGAAATAAAGGTTTTAGGCCTAACTTTTCTAGATTTTCCACAGCTTGCCGCCCTCTTTCTTCATTTCTAGCAGTAAGATACACAGTACCAATTAGCTTTTTACATAATCCTTTAACGATTTCAAATCCTATTCCCTTATTACTACCTGTAACTACAGCTACTTTGGTTTCCATTTTGTACAAAAAATATTAAAAACAGTTTAGAATTTTCAATAAAAATAATAAGGTATAAATATATTTTATTTATCAGAGTTGGATGACATTTCTTGTCAAATAATGATGTAAATTTCAAACAACTGACGGTATGAATTTGACAACTACTTTTACACAGACTAAACAAATTATTTATATATATGGGTATTAAAAGTAATTGAATAGTTTCTTTATTGATAAAAAGACGTTTTTAATTAGGAAAAAAATATTGTATTTTGCTGTATAAAAAAATATAACCAAGAAAACCTTGTAGTAAGAAAAGCTGTGTAGTTGTAAAGGAACAATAAGAATAATGTCGAAAACAAAACAACTTTATATATTCACATTTTGCTAATTATTATTATTAAAGCTTTATTTATAGACGTAACATAGAAATCCGTGTTACATATTCTTCAGTTGACAAGCAGTATTTTTTTATATATTGAAATTAATGACGACTGCATTTCAAAATATCAAGATATTTTAAACAAAAAAACCCTTCACAACTTGTTATTTATACATTAACAGATTGTTAATTTCCCTATGATAATCATATTATTATTACTCATCATTAAACTTATGATAGCAACATTTATATTTTTGTTATTAAGTAGGGTGCATAAAATAGCAGTGGAGTAAGTAGGCCTACAAAATAAAACTTTAATAAAAGTCAAACTTCCAGATCACCACACTTTGTAAAAAAGTGCATACTACATATTTGATATCTTAAGAGCATGAATGTTTAATTTACTATCAAGGAATTATATCCTATTTACATAAAAATCTCGTTAACTGACTCTTATCTCCACAAACTTGTAAATTACTAAAATTTATATGTACTCTATATTTAGTCTATTTTCACAGCAGAGTAAATTTTTCTAATAAATGTATATGCTGCAAAGAATCCAATAGTTCCAGTCAAAATCCAAAATGTTAAGACCATAAGACCTAAAAGAAAATAAAATGTTAATAGTATTTTCTTTAAATAATTGATAAATAGAATAAAAAAATATATATATTTTTTGTAGAATTTTATGAAGTGTTTAAGTTTTTCTCAAATTTTGTATTTTTTTTATTTACCTGTGTAACCAATATATAATAATGTGGGTATGAATTCCGTAATTTCTAATTTAGTGAAAAAGTAATATATGGAGTAAATTAATATATACACTGCAGATCCACCAGAAATAATAAAGCTCTTCCACCACCAATGGTAGTCCTGAAAGACAAAATTAAAATAATACAATATATAATATAATTGACAATTTTTTATTTAAAGTAATTTGAGAGATTTGAGGCGTATTGTGGCGCATTAGAACAGTAGTTGTCTGTAAACGAGATTGTGGTGAGTTCAAACCTCTACAGGGGAATTAATTATGTGTTCTGCCACTCAATGAAAGGAGAGAAACAAAATGTCTTGCTAGCATATGATGCAGTCTAAACTGAAACAAAAAATCAAACAAAATACTTACCTCTCCACACAATTGGAAGTATACCATCACAATAGATATCTGCGATACAGATATAACTAGTATGCAGAATACCAAAAATAAAAATCCAAAAAGATAATAAAATTGATTTTCCCATAGAGCATTAAAAATAAAAAATAGCTCTATAAAGACAGCTCCAAATGGTAGAAGTCCAGCCATTAAGATGCTGAAAAGGAAGAAAGAAAATTTAAGTTAAATAATAAGCTTCACATTTTTCTCATACAGCAGAGTAGAATAATTTTAAGTGTTATAAGTTAAGTGGCGGATCTCAACGTAACGCAAGGTAACTCAACGTATATACGTGCTTTCGGCCTTGTTAACAGAGCGGGGAAATGAAAATGTTAAATTATTTATTTCCCCCCAGTGGAAATTGACCCGGCAACTTTTGGATTTACAGTAAAATTGCTTGCACCAGCGCTGGCCTCAACAAATCAATTGTATCAATTGTAAAAATTATTAATACGTATGAATTTAAAAATGAAAAATTTGAAACTTACCATACAAAAGTGTTCATATACCAAACTTGCTCTGGTACTTTTCTTGGTATAAAATTTGTCCGGACTGGATGCTGGAAAGGTTGTTTACGACATCCAAAGTAGTAGCCCAGATAAACTAATGGTAAAGATATACAGAACCAAAGGCACAGCAAGGACATCATTGTAGAAAATGGGACTGCCCCACTGGAATGTTTGCCCATGATGAAGAAGTTCAAGAAGAAACATGTTCCAAATACAATAGCCGGGTAAAAGGTAGCAGTTAAAAATGCAGCTTGCTTCCATTGCTTTCCTTTCATAGTATTGTATAAGCGAGCTGAATAATAACCGGCTATGAGACCCATAAACACATATAGGAATATAGCAGCTGTCATTAAAGCCCCACGACTAGCTGGTGATAGCATTCCCAACATCGCTATAACTGAAATAACAAGCATATAATTGTAGAAAAGAGTAAATAAGACAAAAAAGAAATGTATAAAAGCAGTGTATAAAAAAATCGTAGAGACAAAATTTAGTTAACATAAACTTTACTTGTGTGCTGAATTTTAAAATATTTAACATTTTAAAAAAATTATACATACTAAGGATATTTTATATGGACGCAGAATTTTTTTACATAGCAGGACACAAGTCCGTTAATTATATGGTTTCTAAAATATTTTTCTGGACTTAGATTGGAACAACACTTTAGAAACTTTAAAGGTATTTAATGAATACCATCCTCTTTTGCCAAATGGCAAACTTAAAATAATTACTTTACAAATTTGTAAAAATCTCCCTACAAAAATACTAACAACATAAATTAATTATTACAAGTGTATAAGACTCTGATGTAGTTTTTACAATGTAATTACTGCTTACAATTAGTGGTCTGAGAGCAAATATCAAGAGGACTGAAATCAAGTTTTGTTACATTCAAGTTTAATATGATTTTAAAAAAAAAAACTATAAACAGTCCCACCAAAATGATATGTGAGCTCACAACATTAGTTAGTATGGGCAAGTTAAATTATTATAGTCATTGCCAAACAAAAGGCCACTTCAAAATGTAAACGACACAAACTAACAATAATATGGGACTTGAATAAGCTATACAAAAAAGAAAACTTACAGATGGTAATGAGCGCCATTAAGAACACTTGAATACCACTCCCAATGACTGCAGCAAAGAGCATTCTTTTAGGTGGTGGTCTGAAAACATCACCATGTACTAATTTCCAGCCTGTCTCTTCAATCATATCTTCAATACATTCATCAGAATTATATCTAGCAATGTCTCTTCTTAAAGTGCGTATCATAATCATTGTTAAAATGCCTAAAAATAAATAATGCAATTTAAACAGTTGATTACAACAACATATAATAAATGCAAAAAAATTATAACTTGATGATGCATCCCACATATAGCAGAGTAGGCAGAAGGTACCTGGGCACCTAGTGTTACTTCCATTCCCAACTTTCTGACGAATTTTCGACAAATTTTTATTACGTGTGTAGTGATGGAAATTATCGCCGCGCATTGCTTCATTACCAGAGCGCAGAAATGAAAATATTAAATATTTCATTCCTCCAAGTGGGAATCGAACCCAAAACAGTCATGTTAAGTGGTACTTTTGTACCCCTGCGCCGTGACGGCTGTTGCGAAGAAAAAGTTAATTATTTTTTTTATTTTATACCTGATAGGAAAAAAAGGACGACTATAGAATTCACTATTGAAAACCAATGTATTTGTACATCTTTCATATTTAAATATATATCCCATCTTGAAGCCCACTCAATATCTGACTCGCCCCATTCAACTGAATATGTGAAGAATAACTTTGTGCCTGTATCCTCGTTTACTAGCTGGGGCTTAGTCTCAGAAGTGAAATGACAAGACCCATCCACAAATGCCAATTCATCTTTATCCACTGAATATGTTTCTACTTCGAAACCCACTACTCTATAAGAATCCCTGAAAAAGTGCAAGTGTTTTAATGTAATTGTTTTAATTGAAACAAAATATAGTTAAAATCGAAAACATAGTATTCTTTAGTTTCACAATTCATTCTGCTTGTAGCAAGATGTGCAGTATAAACCTAGTGTTAAAACACTCCATTCTCTGCAGTTCCACCTTTTGTAAGTGGCAGAACTCAACTTTTCACTATGTCTACCTGATGATGAAGAAATTAATTTATTTCTTTCTAGTGGGGATTGAACACACTACTGTACTTACAGTAAACAATTAGGGCAATTCCCACTGTGTCACAATCTTTATTTCTTGTAATAATAATAAAATGTACTGATTTTAACTTACTGGCTATGCTTGTGGTACTTAAGAAGTAATTTTAAATGGTTATTAATATATGCTTTCCCTTTAGACATGAATCCCAACCGATATCCTTGCTCAACAGTCCTCTCAGAGGTGTCAGCATTTGTTATTTTGGTAGCTACTGGTAAATTGTCAACTAATCTAAAATATCATCAACATAATATTTAAATTAATCTTCACTGTATTATTTTACACATAGCAATGTAGTTAGAGGGAACCTAATAGTAAGACACATTGGTTCCCACTTCCCAACTTTCCAGATATTGTGTGTTGAGT
>DWNA01000732.1:0-19518 GCA_018249835.1 Heliconius besckei | reverse complement strand
TGCAAAATATGATCTAGTTCAAACATAAAAGCGATATATATGTTAGTGATATAACCGATATATTAATTTACGTAGGTAGGTTGATTCAAATATTAAGAATCGTACGTAGCATTTATCAAATATTACCCGGTTTATTCAGTTCAGAGATACAGTACCGTCTCTCTAATTGAACCATTTATACAAGAATTTATTTAAACAAAAACAATATTACAAAAATAAATAATCTGTTAGCACCATCGACAACAGTAAAAGTAATAAAGAAGTTGACATTGACAAATGACTGAATCACTGATAATATTGTTGTCATAATCTAGTAATCTAGTATTATGTTCCTTGATTGTTGTACAATAAAATTACAGTACCTATAATAAAACTGAAGCGATAAAGCAATAGTTATTATTATAAAATTATTTGTTTATATTTGTGGAATTCTAATTGATTGCTTAACATATTAAAATTACATTGTGCATAGTGTTTTAGTAAATGCTAGCCCATAACATTAATAAAATTTATGATTTTATGTTTTTATAAATATTGATAGGTATACAGTAATTTTCCTTTCATAATGCAATAAAAGTAAAATATTCTACCTGATTAATAATGGAAGGCTTAAGTCAAAATGAAAAAAACATTTGGAACTGCTGGGAAGAAAAATCTTCCAGAGATATAGTCCGTGAAGCAGCAGCTAAGGGCACTCATATTAATCTAGCTATCAAATATTTGATTTTTAAAAACTCCTGGAGTGAAACAAGTGCTAGAGATTGGTTTTTAGCAGAGGTATTATTGAACTAATTGTAAAAAAACCATGATATCTTTTTATCTGTATTTTAAGTTGTAGTCAATAAATATGATAAACTATTTTCAGGTGAAAGCATGGACAGTACAGTTGTTAATGAGAAAACAAATATTCAAAGTTCTTCATATACTTAATAAATGTAATTTGAATCCAGAAGAGCACCTATTATCTGTTGCAGAAACGGCAAATGAAATTGAGCATAGAGATTTCATAGTGGAACACTTACAAAAACTCAACAAAGATATAAAAAGTGAAAATCTGGATAAATGGGAGAACTTTAAAAAACATTGGAACCTTCTTAGGTGCCTGGAAAACTCATTTGAAGTAGATGGTACATTTAAACAGAACAAGGTGTTTGGAATAGGTAATGAGAGAGTATTTGTTAATGAAAGTGAAATAAAAGCTTTAACTGTGGAAAAAATAGCAAAATACCCTTTAGAGTGGAAAAGCAAAATTGCAACATGCCTGTTTTTTGACACTTTTGGTAAGTTTAAAACTTATAAATTGTCTTAATTATGAATATGTATCCCAAAAACTTTGAATGAAATTGAAATTAAAGAAACCAAAGCAAATACAATATATTTTTTCAGCTTTAAAAGAGCAGAAAAAGAGCCTAGTGTTGAAATTCTCTTTATTTCTCTGTTCACCATGCTGAGTGGCTTAGTAACACACTTTCTCTTACCAAAGTCTGTGTCACGCACACAGCAGGGTAGGCAGAGGGAACCTAGTGTTAAGACACATTCCGTTCCCCAGTTTTTACCAAATTTTAAACACATTGTGTGTTGAGTGGTGGAACTCAACCAAAGAGAAGATATGGAAATATATATTTAAATAAATATTTCATTTCCTCAAGTGGGGATCGAACCCACAACCAGTGGATTTTGCAGCACACTTTGGGCTACTGTGCCACGACTGGCCTCAAAATCCATAGATATATATCTTTTTTTATTTAAACAATAAAATCTTCCTTTTATCTCTTGTCTCCGTGAATAGAGTATAGCTTTTCTTTATCTACCCATTTTCTGAAGCTAAAATAATAAACAAAAACATACTGCATTACATGATGAAACTTATCTATTTTTCAGAATTTTCCCTCCTGGATTTTTCAACACCATTTCAAATGTGGAATCACTTAGTTCAAAACAACAAATCTATGATACTAGTACGCTGGATAAATGTCCAGTTGTCAGAAGTCGTACGTGATATGAATGCACGCTATAATTTCTTTAATAATGACAATTTTGTTCAAAAACTTCTGAATGTTGACACAAAAGGATTTACAAATGAAGTTCTTGACACGTTAGACGAAATATTTCGTAAATGGTCAATATCAGAGGAAATGATAAACATGATTGCTAACAGTAAGTGCTTTGATTACACTAAAATGTGTATCTATGATACATTGTCCTCCTATGGAATTATTATGGATAATAAGAAACATGATTTGTTCCAAATTATTTCAAGACTGACCAGAACTCAAAATTTGAAACTGCTTGATGAAATTTTTTCCGAATCTTGTGCAACAATGACTAGTCAAGAATTTTACTTAGAATTGGTTAAATATTTTGTGAAAAATAAATTGTATAAACTTTTAACAATGTGCTTTGAAAGTTATATATTAGATGCAGATCTATCAGACTTGGAACAGGACACAAAAGATTGTATAGAATTGTGGTTACTATTTAAAAGCATTGAGCCAACAGTTGACAGGCAAAGCCATGTTGTACCGGTATATAAAACATGCCAACAAATAGCTAAGGATGATATTAATGACTATATCTCTTCTAACCCTTATTTGGTGTTGGGCATGCTTTTACTTGAAGATAAGGCTAATTTATTTGATATATTTTCCGAAAAAGAATTTTTAGAATTCAAAGATTTTAAACTTCCGAACATGGGATATAAAAATAAACTTCCGCATTTGTACAATGTTTTCAAAAAGCATTCAAGTGAAAATAAAATGTATGAGTGTAAGGACGTAAATGTGTACCAACTATTGTCTGGATATCGAGGATTGGATGTGTCTAAAATATTTGAATTCCAAATAATTAATATAAACATGAACTATAAAGTGCCCGATAAATCAGATCGCCGAAGTTTAGGAAGTCTTTTATCAGACGAAGTAGATGTAAGTTTAAAAACTTTGTCACAAAGACCAATAGATATGCCAGACTTTGCGAATAAGAAACTTATGAAAAGATACGGATATGATGCAAAACTGAACCATATTTATTATTTGAAGCAATATCGTCCATGTAATGCTAGCCAGGCTTTTGTGTCACAGCAATATCAGACATACAATAGGCTGCAAGAGAAAAGCATTAAGAGTGCTTGCTGTGAGGCTCATGCTTTAGCTCTACAAAATTGGTGCGATCCTGCCATGACCGCTTGCGCAATATCATTCGTCGCCATGATCGGATGTAACCCAACAAGATGCAGAGTTCATATATCAGCCACTAAAATGATGAAGCACCATCTTGTGGCTCGTGAAGGTTTGTCAGAAAATGAAGTTAATAAAGTAATAAATGAATATATGACGAAATTAATTCAAAGTAACGACGACACCGCTAAACTCATTCTCCAATATTTGGAAGATATAACATTGAGTACTTTAAAAGAGATTCAAGAATCTCAAGGGAAATTTGACATGTCCTTGGTTTTGTACGAATCTCAAACGATGGTCAAATTTGCAATGCTCCATAATTTACCGTTACCTGAACTGCAGCTCCGGGAGTTTGTTAAAAGCAATTCCTGGTTCAATTTCCTACTATTTGGAGATGTCTTTCGTTATCCTCTAGCACAAATGCTTCAACTATCCCAGGAGTTTGGTAGAAAATCCTATTCGGAGCATTTGAAACATATCATGACGCATAGAACACTTGATGACGACAAAGATCAAAAGTCTAATTCGAGTAATGGACAAAGAAGACTGACACGACTGAGTTCAATTGACAGTGTCAGTCAGGTATTATGAATTATTTTATTATTAATAAAACTTCTGCGCTTTTATTTTAATGTATAGTTTTACTTTTCATTTTGATTAGATAATTTGGGTACAATAGGTACAACAACTCTTATGCAAATGTTGATCAACCGCTTGTACTTTTTACACTTATACTTATATTTATTTACTTATACTTATACTTTACTTTATAAAAGATGTTAGAGAATAAACAAAGCTTTTTCTTTGTCGTGTAAGCGTAAAATCTTCATGGCTAATTTTAAGCATGTACAACTTATACATAGAATGATAATAGACCATTAGATAGTATGTTTCGTACACTCAATTTATGTTTAGTTTAGCACACACCAACAGAAAAAATAATTTCAGAGCCCAACCCAAAGCCTGACATTTGAGTTCCCCTCAAGCACGTATATGGGTCGTGAGTTGTGGGAAGTGGCGGCGGCGTGTCACGGGCCGGAGGACCCTCCCGCTGCCCTTCTACGAGCTGCTGACGTCTATAGGGAACCCTTGTTGGTTCTTATTGCTAGTTGTTATGAGGTAAATAACTTAATTTATAACTGATAAACAGTTCAGTTCTTAATTTATGCTATATTATCGTCTTGAGCGTGCCAGTTGAGCACCAATCATATTGCCAATGTCACAGTGTATGGAGAACAAACAGAGGAGATTTTTAAACTTTACATATCACTTATAAGCATATTGAACTTATTGTCTACTAGAAAAGACACTGCTTGAGATAGAACTGACAACACTCTTGTTTACAATCGGAGGTTTTATTGATACAATTTATGATTTATTTTAATCTTTTCAATTTTATTTTGAATATTCTGTATTTTTCGAACGTCTTTGATAAATACGTAATTTTTCACATTCATATTTATTGGAACACACAATGATCACGTTTAATTAGATGCTTAATGCCAACTTCACGATTGTATATGTTATACTCATAATATTATTATATTAAATTATTTTAAAATAAGTAGTTAGCATTAATTTTATATATTATACTTATTACTTACATGTAAATAATATAATAATCATAGTATAAAATATTGTGTTTTGACTCACAGCCCAATGCAGTAGATGTATTATGGGCACATTGGATACTTTCTTCTTTGGAACCGAATGCCAGAAGTCGTGAAGCCTTACAGGCGGAGATCGCACAGAACGTACCGGCTCAACTGTTCCAACGAGTGGCTGAAATATGTCTCGGAGAAGGATACGTTGCTACGTTACACGAATCTATGCTTATATTTTTACCTGTAAGCGTGTATTTAAATTATTAGCCATTTATAATATACACATATAGGTATCGAAAAATGGGGATTGGAGTGTCTTATTACTGCTTTCACTCCCTATTATGTTGTGTGCGGGATAGAGCGTGAAGCTCAAAAATATATACAAGGAACTATATAACGATGTATCAAAATAATTTCTCTTCAATAGCTGTGTTTAAAATAGTCAAAAAATCGACTAGTTACTGGATAATGTTATTTTATATTTAACAGGAAAGTCCTCTCGCACTGCTAACAGCTTTTCTTTACCGGAGCGTCCGCCTCCTTATTTTTGATACAGACACGAACAAGTATCTGAATAGTTTCATCCAACATTGTCTTCGGAGATACAGCGTGGATGCAAGCAGTTTACCTTATGAATTGTCTAAGGAATCGTTACAGAAAATAGCAGTTTCTCTCGTAAAAATTGCTCTAATTAACAATTTCGACATGGCTTATCATCAAAAGGAATTTCTGAGATGCCTGGCTAATGTCCATTTTGGAAGAGATTTTATTGGTGAGTACTATAGATTTTGTCAATGGTATTCTTTTACAATTTAAGAATGATTAATTATGATGCTTTCGTAAATATATGAAGTGTACTTAAATATTGTGCAAAAAACAAACTTAAAAGTTTGTGGAAGGGTCCCGCAAAATATGTGACATGTGTGAACAAACAAAATAAAATCGTAAATATTTTTTACAGTGCCATCAACCAATTTCACAACTCTCTATGATATCTTCGAAATATCTATGCAAACTTCTACAGTTATGGATATATCAAAAATGTTGCAAGACGATGCGTCAAGTTACTTCCAAGAGTGCGTGGAGATGTATACACGAGATAAAAAATACGACATAGCATTAAAAATTGCAAAACTAGCTGGCCTCCTTGTTGACGACATTTTAATATCTGAATGGGAAAAGAAGTACAAAAAAGTCACTTCTATAACCGAAGATGATACTATCGTCGACGATAAAGACATAACACGTTTCGTCGCACAATGCAGCGAAGCCTTTAAAGAAGCAGGAGTCACTTTAAACAAAGCCATTGAATTCCTATCAAGAATCCCCACACATATGAATGAACGTCATCAAAAGTTCTATTCCTACCGAGTAATGATGAGTTGGTTCGAAGAAAACCATATTTATGGAGACAAAAGGGAGGAAATTGAACACGAAATGTGGGAGTCTTATTTACTAATTGATCCTAACACAGATATCATGTTCAATGATTATCAAGGCACTACAAAGTTCGTACTTAACGATCAAAAAGAACCGTTTGGATCCCCAAAGGTCGATATGCTTTATGAAGAAAAACCATTTACGCAAACACTGCACGAAATCGAAATGGAATCGGACGTAATGAATATCGAGAAAGTTGAAATGTTGGAGGAAGCTGAGGATATTGAGCGTTGGCAGAAGGCAGTGAATAAACTTTTGGAATTAAAATTAATTGTGGAAGCGTTTCGATTATCAGCTTTGTTCAGAACACCAGAGGAATATAAATATAGGACGCCAGCCTGTCCGGTGCAAATTATACGAACATGTCTTAGACTGGCTGAAGGTACATGCTCCCCATACGAATTGCCTCAAGAGTTGCGTTTAGTAATATCTTCGCCTACATTACAATATAAATTATCAGGTCAGTATCTTATTTATTTTTAAGGTATTCATTATCAAATATGTTAGATATCTATCTATCTCTTCTCTATATATTATTACTTTTAGGTACTATCTAAGTGATGTAGTTGTAGGCAGTTAAGCTACTTCTTGCAATTTGCTAGATATTTTCAGAGGGATTGTTAATTTTGCGAGAGATTATGGATAATTTTTTAAAAATTCTGCCGTTCTTTTCCGACTCGTTGGAATGAAACAATATTTCCTTTACTTTGCTCTGATAACGCGGCAAAGCTTCGCGTTCAGTTCCTCCACTCAACACGTAATGTCTCAAAAATTCGGCGTAAAGTAGAAGACGTAGTGTCTTATTACTAGGTTGCCTATCCTACTATATGCGAAATACAGCTTAAAGCTGAAAATAAATGAAAAAAACAGTTTCAGAAACCTCGGAAACGAGTTTCGAAGAACTAGTGGTAATCCAAGAACGGCAAGACGGGGACGCCGTCCCACATTTGGCTGTAAGGGAAGAAGCTGATAGACTCTCTGCTTTGGAAGCTCTTGCAGTTAAAAGTGGCTTGACTGTCGCAAAGCAGGTATGTACGTAGATGATGTATTTTTGAGTCATTAGGATTTAATGCGTTTAACCATTGCTTTAAACATTGTAGTTAAGACTATTTTTGGATTATTTTGTTTGGTGGACAGGGGAGATTTCAATATATTTGTTTTATGTTTTATACGAGTATATACTAAAACATTAAATAGTTAAATATAATATTACTTGGAACAATGTGAATAGTGTTGATATTTTTCTTTAATAGTATATTTTTATAGGTGGCCAACTATTTTCGAATTGCCCTCCAAATTGGTTGGGATTACACGTCGGTATTAAAATATCAAAGTCGGCCATTGGACTTCATCAATTTGGTCAGTGGTAGATCTCGAATGGCACTGGCCAACCTGGTCTTTAAGACATTCAACATACCATCTAAACAGGTACGCTATTTACTTTTAATTAATAAATGGTTTTATATATAGTTATACATTAATCTGTATAAACTGTATAATATTATATTCTTTGGTTTTATAGACGAGTCAAGACAATATTAAATTTATTCCTCAAGATCTTGGCAAATAAATTAAAAAACCTCTCTAATAAAACGAATAGTGTGTTGGCACTAGGCTCTGTTTCCTCACCCTGCCGTATTGGAATACAACGAGGAGATGTGAAAAAAAAACGAATTAAAATAAGTTTTTAAATTTGTAGGTTGCAGAGTATCTATGCAGAGAACTAGTCGCAGCCATTATATCACCGCACTTAGTGAAAACATCTTCTTTTAGACAAAAAGAGCACTTTCAATATACGTTATGGGGTTATGTACTTGATTCAGACTTGGAAATGTTCCTTAATATGCGCCCGGACGCGTGTAGCCACATTGGCAGACTCATATTAGACCATCTAATGGCTTTCCAAAAGATCTACAAAGCGACAAACACATTGAAAATTCCAGAAGATGTTTTAGACGACAGCTGTCTCGATGTTGAAACACTAATCGATGAAGAATATCAGAATGTAGAAGGCGATGAAATAGAATCGATTTTGACCGAGGAGGGGACACTAATGTCGGCAGAAACGGAGTCTGTGTATTCAGTGTCTACAGTGTATACAGCGGGAAATAAGATGTCACGAGACACGCGGAGAAACTTGTTTGATGTCATATCGAGAAATAATGTTCATGTTAGATATGAAGTTAAATCGAATATACGGAAGATAACTAAAGGAGCTAAATTGTCTACAAAACAGGTTAGAAGAAAATATTATTACGATATTTAGATTTTTATTATTTTAGGTCGTATATACATATTGTTCTGGCTCTAGTAACAAGATAAAGCGCGTTGTACTCCCAACACGCAATGTTTCAAGTATTTGATAATATGTGGGGAACGAAATATCTCCATAAGATCACCCTTCACATTCGTACAAATTGTACGGCCGTCGAATCGTCGCCGCCAATAACACGCGTGATTTTAGGAATTCGGAACTGCTTGAGTAGACGCGTTGGTATCCCTGAAATACATATTAACAGGCCTCCCATTCCTTTGCAGGTGAACATAGTGTCGATCGAGCTGCTGGTGGTGTCGCACGAGTGCTTCTCCGCGGCGGTGGACACAGAGGGCGTGGCGGTGTGCGTGCGCTCGGCGGCGGCGCTGGCGGCGCGCCTGCTGGCCGCGCGCTCCTGGCGCCTCATGGTGCGCCTGCTCACTGGCCTGGCGCGCTATGCCGAATGCGCCTACATACTGCAGGTATTACAGGCAGGCAGGCAGGCCCGCCCATATAGCTGACATGGAGGGCGTGGCGGTATGCGTTGGCGGCGCGTGTGTGTGTGCTTGCGAGAGTTGGTGCAACGTTTATTAAAAGACATAGCAATGTTGCATAAAGGAAATACAAGTCTAAAATAATTATTAACCTACCTACATCATTACATATATTACGGTAGGATGAAATACCCTCCAATCATAAGTAAAAAGGTAAAATAAGCAAAGCCCGGCGTGGAGTTCGGCCACTCTACATGCCTCCAAAATTCGGTGGTGCGGGTAACAAAGTGTCTTAATACTAGATTCCCTCTGCCTATCCTGATGTGTGCGGGTTACAGCGTGAAGCTGATTTAGTTAAAAAAAATTCTGACGAAGCCAATTAAATAATGCTATAAATCATTTTTTATTTAAGGCATTACGTGACAATCACCAATTCGAATTCCTCCTCGGCCAATTCGACTACATGTTGGGACAAAAACAGGATAAAATCGCTGAATTTAAACATGGCTTACTAGATTTCCTCAAAACCCATTGTCCCGGAGACACCGATGCGTATATAATGGTTGCCTTACACTTCAACATGCATGCTGAAGCCGCTAATGTGAAAAAGAAACAGGCATTCGATCTAATCGATGATTTGGAGAAAATGGCGACAGATGCTACTAAAACCACAAAGAAATTACAACAACCAGTATGGCCATTGATCCATGATAATGTACCAACAAGATCTTTATTAGAGACAGCCTTGAATCACTGTACTGATGCCTGTGAGTTGTATCTCCAAGGAGGTTGTACTGGGTTCGCTGGTGAAATGGCGACTCTAGCGCAGCAAATAGCGTTGCAAATATCCCTTTTGAATGCATCGCCTACGAGACTTATTTTGAATAGAAGTACTGAACAGATGTATAGTCTTGTGAGTGACTATTTAAGGTATGTTGACAAATAGATTACACGATTACAATAATTGACGGAATTTATTCATAAAAATGTTTACATGCTTAAATAAGATAACGGTTTAGTTTATTGCGATATTAACAGTCGCAAATCAATTGTTTCCTCTAAAGGCAAATTGTATCAGTCATGATGGACAGATGTCACATAAGTCTTCTCATTTATTCAGCCTAAATAAAACGCTCTTTTTTAATTGTTTTTTATCGATAAACAAACGAAAAGGGATCAAGGAAAAAGGATCTCGAGATATTTAAATTACCTACTTTTGCGTTATATAATATCCGTATGAATGTGCGTGTTTTATGCGCATCATGTGCATAGTAATATATCTGTCACGCATCGTAGTCGAGAGTTTTACTAGGACCTTCTTCGTCCAAATTGCGAAATAATCTAAGCTGATGAATTTAGTCTAATGTTTCTCTCGTAAATATACGTAACTGTACACTACGGTCGACGAATCCTGGCTGCCCTGAAGTAGACTTTTTGAACACTTGCACATTGTTCATTTAACAAAAAAATATTATAAGTACGAACAACTATGCGGCGGCCACAACAAGTCGGAAGTACAACAAATAATTTAAATGTATTTCGCTGTCAGCCTGATGGAGGGGCTGGTGCTGCTGTCGGGCGGCGGCGCGGTGTGGCGCGCGCTGGCGTACCGGCGCGTACTCGCCAACGACCAGGTATACTTGCGCGACCTCGCCGCCTACAGGCCAGACGTGGCGCACGATTTCCTCAATAGGTATGTCTTATTATAATATTTTTACTCATGCCATTTTCAATATGAATCTTAAAGAACGGAAATACATTCTCTGTTCTCCATTCTCTGTAGGTTATGGGTATATTACGTAGTGGTTTGTGTAACAACTAAACACCGACCTTTTTTATCAAACGAACGAACACATGAATTTCAAACGGGTTGTGTGGTTTCAATTTTCATTAAATAAAAAAAAATCTTAATAAAATCTTAGAAGGAAACATTACAAAAGATTATGTTTAAGCATTTATCTTGCAATAAAAATTAAATATATATAATAAGTTTATTTTAGAAAACATTACATATAAATAAAATTTTACCCTCAAAGCTATTTCTTCTGTTCATATTAGATATTAGTATTATTAGTTCGTATTAGATATTCAGTTCTAAAGGTCAGTTATTATCATGAAGTAACTATATTTTTATAGATACAAATCTGAAAAGAAAAAAACTCCGATATCCCAAGCTGCCATGGCAGAATTGCGTACTCTGCTTAGATGATATTGGCCCAAAATAAATTAATTTATAAGATCTCAATAATATTTGACGTCTACTATATATATATCCCAAAGTGTAACATTGTAATTATTTCATAAGTTATATTAAAAATTAAATTAATATATTATATTAAATATAAATTACATAATCGAAATTTAGCTTCCCCTTGTTTTTGACAAGTGTATTGCTGTGATATTCTAAATTGACTGAGAAATGTATTTGTGAATCTTGTTAAAAATAATATATAAACTTTTGTTATTCTGAAATTTTGTTTTATTTTTAATGCAAAATTGAAAGGGTCTTCTCAAATTAAGCTGTTAAAGATAATTAGACTGCTAATAAACTTTTATTTTTCCTTACACAATTTTTGAAGCAATTACAATTATATGAAAATAAATTATTTAATTTTTTTCTAGGACAAAATAAAACTATTAATACTTAAAATATATTTTATTATAAATAAAGGTAAACCCAACACAAATATATTGGCTACATCTAGTACGTAAAAGTGACAGAATATAAAGCCCTAATTTAGGGTACAAGTGAAAAGAACCTCAGTCCTTCTAATACTTGAATATACATAATTAAGTAAACAAAAATATTATTACAAACATATTTATTGCAAGCTGGACAAAATTATAAGAACTAACATAATGAGACTCATTTTAAATGTCATTTGCATTACCTATCATTACCAGTATTAATAAATCAATAATTTGTTCAAAATAAGAAACTTAAATAAACATAAAAAATACAAACATTATCATAAACTTTAATAGGCATTCATAGCTATAAATTAAATTAAAAATAATAATAATAAGCAAAAAAAACAGATTATTACTTCACTAAGGCACCAAATAACAAGCATCAACCAACTTAGGCAAGAAAACAGGACCGAGTGTTGACTTTAAAAAAAAGCATTGGAATGTATATATTATTTATCTAAGACAGTTAAATGCCACAGACAGACGTACAGTTAAGTTATAGAGGCAGGTTATAAATATATCAAGTTCGTTAAATTTGTTCCCGAAGTTCATAAAGTTTATAGATAGATAGAAGGTATATACTATATACGTAGATAGTTTGGCAAGTTTTACTACTACTGTCATAATATTTACAATTATATACATACTATATTATACATGTAGGTATATATATAAAAATTATGCACTCGATTTAAGGAAGCCATCTCTTAAAGAACGACAATGTATAGTGCGGTACACGAGTTGTGGTTGCCTTGAAGTTAGGTTTCCTAAACTTTCGCGCAAGAAAATAATCAGAAATAAGAAAAATTGTAAAATCAAAACTGCCCAGCCATTTACACCTAACTTCAAGGCGGCCACGACTCGTTCACCGTACTGTATACTTTATGATAGTATATTTTAGGGGTTTACAAAAAGTGTTCCGTATATATGATGTTGTAGTAATGTAGTAATGACAAATTAAAACTATATTAATTATATATATTTTTACATAATTGACACCGGTAACGCAGTATCCTATTCTATAACTAGTTATTGTACTTAGTGGTAGCTTTGCGAGTCTTAACGTAAGTGCATGATTAAAATATGATTATTAATAAAAAAAAATATATAAAAAAAATTGCTTTTCAATTGAGCAAATGAATTGAGTTTAAAACTCGACTTAAAGCAACCAAGATGAGTTTGAAGGAATATAACACCGATTGACAGATTATATAAAACGTTTTGAACGTCAATAGTTTTACTTAGTTGTTTAAAGCATCGTTATTTACAGACAAAGACATGTAAAATCATATTCGTTTTAAATCACTGAAATATATAATCTAGAAGATACAGTGCGGTAAGCAAGTCGATGCCGCACTAAAGTTAGATTTTCTGTTTCATTTGCGCGTTGGTCACTCAACAAAAGTAAGAACAAATCCCTAAAACAAATCTGCGCAGCCGTCTACAGCTCACTTCACGGCGGCCACTACTTGTTGACCGTACTATAATTATACTTAAATTTGATATATTTTCACACTAACGTCATCACAGTCTTCTCACATTACGCCTACTAATGCCATTCCTAAATAGTGTTTGTTTATATAATTTAATTTCTATGTACAATTGATAATTTATAGTATTTACAAAAGAATATAAAAATTGATTTTGTCATAAATTTTTTTGAACCACTTAAAACTAAAGTGAATGTCATATTGAGATTACAACTCCATATATATTCATACCTACATATCTCTTGTAGTTCATACATATATACAGTACGTGTATGAACTACATATCGCACCTTTGGAATTATAGTGACCTAATAAAAAAACACCACGATTGAGAAAGAAAAAAATCTATAGATAAATAAATCAATAGTTAATTTAAAAAGCATTTACTACTAGGTATATCTTCTAAAATGATTTTGCATCTTTATTTGTCTTTTCCCAAAACTTGATATTTTTAAAAGGTCTCTATAATTCTATAAAGGTGCGATATATCGATTTCGAATTACAAAAAAAATGTAAAAATTTGGATTTCATATAATTTAAACTTAATTCATCTAGTATTTTAAATATGATACAGTTTCAAAAATATGTACTAAATTGTACTTATCATGATATTTTGAACATGCTCACACATTGCATACTTAAATTGATCGATAATCGTCATTGTAGAAAATACTGACTTTTGTAATCTTAATTGTTCAAACTACTTGCGTGACTCGGTACGAGTGTTTCTCTTCGATCACTGTTTGTATGGTGCGGTGCACATTCTCCGGCAGGTGGTCCAGCAGCATCCTTGGCATCACTTGTAGTTCCATGAAGTCCTCAGGACACGCCCACCGCATTTCGTATGACGGCTCTTGCGTGCGCACCTTCCTAAAATCAATATATTTGATATAAAATTTAAGTGAATGAGAAAAAGAAAAAAATATATTTTTTTGTTTTAACTTACCTTTCCTCATCTGCTTCATTGCTGTTTAAAGTAAGACATGTAAAATGTTTCAATGTCAATTATTTAAAAAATATAAAAGAGATTTTATCTGCTTTTTCGATACTGGATATTTCTCAATGGCGAAAGAAATTGCGAAAAAAATAAATATTTAATATCAATTAAATATTTTTATATCTTCATCCCGGTATCGAGGTGTTGAGTTCCGCCACTCAACACTCAATACCTTCAGAATTCGGCGGAAAGTGAAAAACGGAAGTATCTTAATGGGAGCAGTGTCTTTAAACTAGGTTCCCAGGTTCCCTCTGTCTGCTGATACAGCGTGAGGCTAAAAAGAGTAAATATATAACACAAATTGTTTACTTTTCGATTCCCATGCGCTTTCGCCGCACAATGTGTAGTATTCTGCCGGCGGTGAAGAGTCGCGCTGACGAGAAACGCCGCGCAAACACATTCCGGGACACCAACGCTGCCTCCTGGAAAACACACACACACGAAGTTAAAAACACGGTATAAGTTGGTTAGGAAACATAAGAAAAATATATAAATTCGTTCTAAATAATTTCAAATTAAACAGAGGCTGGAAAAAATCCTATAGAATAAAAGGTGTGTACCTGTAGAAATGTGTGGGTACGTTTACCTAAAACCAACGCCTATTCTATCTGGGGATCGAACCCACGATCATCCTTCTAATTTTAACATTAGAATCTCTAAGTCTTAAAAATAATCAACTTTTAAATTATAAATAATTCACTGCTGTCCGTTCATTTCTAAAATTAAAAAATATTTGGAAAATTATTAACATATTTTTAGCGTGCGTCTTCGCCATCATGCGTGAAATGAAGTGTTTTTAGTAATTGTTTGTTTTAGCCGAACTCTCGTGAAAGTTAGTTAAAGTTTTGTATAAGGTGTAACCATTTTCAAAATGAATAATAAAAGTTCAATACGATATTTGACAACATGCAGTGAAACTAATTCTGTGAAAATATTAATAAAATGATATAAAATCTATAATTATTATAAAATGTTAAATGAAAAATGCTATTTGAAAAAGTGATAAAACAACATTTAATGAAATAGTAATAAAATATATTTTTTAAAATAATAAAATACACAAAAGTCGTTAATTTAATTATTCATTATTTCTTTACTTATAATTTTATATTCTTTTCATTTACGCGTCATCTGCAACTTGCAGGGTAGATCGTAAAACCTAATGTCTACATAATTTTTTTTGGATTTTTTACGATATTTTGAAACAAATTTCTCGATTTCACTTTAGTTATTTCATAGTGTAATATGAACGTGGTCTATATACAATAACCTTACATTGACTGTGTAGCTACGAGTAAGTAAGAATAAGATGTAGCTGCTCTCTGGCAATTGTATAATTTCTCAGTCTCATCAACTAAACTATATTAATATAATACAAAAAATACATATAGATAATAATAAAATATTAAGCTGTTGTAAATGCCGTTCATAATCATTTAAAATACTTCTTATAAGTCCCACATTAACAATAACAACTTCACGAAAAAAAAAAACTAAAGAAAAGAAAACCAAAATGAAGATGCAAATGAGCATGACGATGACGATGAATCCCAAGCGGCCATCACATCACATAACAGCACAGCACACGTGACAGGTAACCTGGGAAACGACACTGACAGCACTCACTGTTGACACGCCCTGTACTAGCAGCGCGTCGGAGTCATCGGAGTTGTTCGCTTCCAGGTCCTCCGGTCGTCGCCATGTCGATTCTAAATCACGCGCCGGCACACCGAATAGGGCGTAGCCGAAGCCGTTCAGCATTATACGGTACTGTTGACAATGGAAATGTGTATAAGTTTTTCTTTCTTTTAGCTATATTGGTGTATACCGCAGATAGCAGGGTACGCAGCAGAGGTAACCTGGGAACCTACTGTTAAGACCCTTCGTTACCAGACTCGGTACCAGAGCGAGGAAATTAATATATGGAATATTTCATTTCCTCGAGTAGGAAACGTACTCACAACCCATCGGGTTCACAGTCGCAATAATGTGACTCAAGACTAAGAATTTTAAAAAGATGATAATTGTTGTTATTGAATAATTAATTAGTCTTAATCTTTATAAGTCTTAGAATACGCTTTACATTATATCCTTATGTTTTTCTCCTAACTAATGATTAAAACTAAACCGTAGTTAAAATTTTATCTTTGAAGTTTGAACTAGATTAGTCCTAGCCATTGTTTCACGCAAATGCCAACGCCTACTCATTGTCTACTGGTTATATATAGAGATAGAATATATTATAGTTATTTTTATCCTCAATGTGTCATATGCTTAGAAAACTGATATATATACGGAGTTCTTTAAATATAATGTTATTAAGCGCACGTTGACGGATTTACAATCATTAGTCAACAAGTCTGACATCAGCATATCACAGCTCACTCGCTTATTATTGTGAGTAATTACTCAAAACATAATATTACTTAAATGAAAAATACTAATGGCTGTAATAACAGCTTGCAGGTATCCTTGTAAAAAAGTATATTGGATAACACTGAGTTCGTTTTAACGCACAATTTTGACATGAGATTTTTTTTGAAATGTGCTCGGAATGACTAAATGTTATATTAGGTTTATAATATAAAAATATGTTGGTATATTGCTAGCAACTACGATAGCCTTCATAAAAAAAACCTAACCTAGTACCTACAAGTGCAAGAAGCTTCACGCCCAAGGCATTTCTTTACAAACGTGCAGTTATAATTTTAGTAGATATCTTTTTAACGTTATCTCTAATATGACTGACATTATCATACAATATACTTATGAAAGTATAAATTATTACCTATCGATAACCGGTCATATTAGATATAGATAGATAAGAAATAATAGTTGATTTTCATCTATTCCTATGCATTTTAATAACAACAGCAATTTGTCAAAGTTCTAAAGTTGACTGAAAATTATTTATCTTTATATTAATTTACAATTAATTTTGCATAAATGAGATATACCTGTATTTTTTATTTAAATATTTTAAATTTAAAAAATGCCAAAAATGTTTGGCTTATTGATCCAAGATGGATGGATATTGTCTCTATAAAACGAAAAATCAAATAGTCCAATAATGTAAGTTAAACCAAAAATTACTGTTTTTAAATAAATCAATTAAAACAAATATTACCCAAAGCGGATATTGTAAAATATGTTTCTACATGCGATATATCGTGTTGTTAATTTCTGTAATTAATTAATTATTTTGTAACAGTGATTAATATATGTGGCCGTCATGGCGCAGAAGCACAAGCGTACGACTGACTGACTGTAGATGTAAAATGAACTGCAGAGAATAGACAACGGAGTGCCTGAACACTAGGTTCCTAGGTTCCCTCTCAAGCCCGGTACTCTGCCAAACGCGGGATACAGCGTGACGCAAAAAATAATAAAATTAGTTTACCTTAGGCAATTTAGTGGCGTGAATGGTTTGTATAACTTTTGTCCGTAGATTCTCTATACTGTGGACACTGAGCCTCATCACGAGGTCGTCTCCTACTCCGATTGTCATCACGAAGGTCTCCGTGAACCGTGCCGCCTCCCTGCTGATAAGTCCGGCTGAAAAATAATTAAAATTGTAATGTATGCCTCAAAAATTCGGTGGAAGGTGAACACTAGGTTCCCGCTGTCTACCTTGCTGTATTACAGGATAGTGAAGCTAAAACAAGATAATGGAGGTTCAAATCCCATTTTCTAGTTTTTATAAGTTTTTTTTTTAAACTATAATAATTAATTAGCATTATTTTTGAAATATTTACCTGGTGTTGAAAATGCATATACTTTAAGATGAGGATATTTTGGTCTTAACTTTAATGCTACTAATACTGCTACTCCAGCGCCAAGGCTATGTCCTGAAAAAAATAACATCCTATTAAAATAATAATTTAATAAAAATGATATACATATTATACTCAATGAGTTGAGGCCAGTTATGGAGCAGGGGCACAAAGTGTCACTGTAAGCGCGACAGGTTTTGGGTTCGATTCCCATTTGAACCACAACACATATAACAATAAAAAAAAATGACTTATTTAACATTTCTATTACTTACCTGTAAGAATTAAATCGTAATGTGGGAACTGTGCAAACGACCGCTCCAGTATGGAAGTAAGACGCCTTAACATTTTAGCTGCCCCCATTGACATACCCTTATGTGCTGCTGTATCTTCTGGCAAGCCTGAGCATAAAGAATTTATTTATTTTTAATCGTTGTATCTATATACAAATGAGTATAGGGCAGAGAATAGAAAAATAAGGTGATGCTATTTTTTTCTCTATTTAATATAAAAAAAATATTCCTATAATGTCTACGAAAGTGCCATATAATATATTTTTTTAACTAAAAGGCTTAGCACGACATATAAAAACCATATCGATTTACACTAAAAATAGCTTCCGCAATTTACAATACGTTTGCCAACCGTTGTAAAACAAGCGAGGTCGTCTGTACATACCGTCGGCTTCAAATTTCTCCGACCCAGCCGTAAAATCGGTGAAGATGTCCCTTAGAGATATGGACCCTCGAACCGCCACCACAATACTTTCTCTATCATGATCGGCTATCACGCAAAACGGCAACTGTTGATAAGAAAAGGTAGAGGAATACATTTTTATTATTCTTCACAAATCGTCCATAGAATATATAGGAAATTTTTATATATAGGTATGTCGTCTTGCCGTTTTATATTTCGGCCTATTTAGAGAATGAGTGGTAGATAGACGATAAAGCAGAAAGCTGCGTTGTTTGTTAAAACTAAATTTAATTTGAAAATTTAGAAAAATTTTCTGCGTTCAGGTCTAATCCAATCGCTTGGCACGATAGCGTAAATTAAAATGGTACAATAGAATAAATATAATTGTGAAAACATATAATAATGTGTGATATCTCTATATATTATATATTTATAAACATTAAATAAATAAATGGATAGTGTCAATCATGTCGGTATTAATTGAATAAATTATATAGATAATTCCTTAAGACTTTAAAATAATTTTATGGATATACTTAGGTATATCCATAAAATTATTTTAAATTATCTTTATTATATAATATATATAATATATATATAATCTTTAACATACTAAATGCATTAGTGGATACTTAGGTATCCACTAATGCATTTAGTATGTTAAAGATATTTATTAATATCACTTGTTTTATAATGTACTAGCGGACCCGGACGCGGCTACGCCTGCTTCAACTATAAGAATATTTATTAAATATATTCATGAGATTATTTTTAATTTTCAATAGAATTAGTAAGAAAATATAAGCTTAAATTATCAAAAAAAATAATAAGTAGTGACATATTATTAGAAAAAATTATCTGAGTTATTAAAATGAACCAACAAAAGGATTAAAAGTAACT
>DWNA01000731.1:0-19523 GCA_018249835.1 Heliconius besckei | reverse complement strand
ATATTCTATGATTTTAAATTGTCTCTTGGTGAACTTGGATGTATTTGTTATATATACAAACTTTATTTATAATATAAAGATAAGATGAGATAAGGAAGTAAAAAAGAAACAAAAATAAACTCGTTTCACGTTAATGAATCAATTAATCACATACTTTGATTGTGAGATGGTCTACATCCAGGTTGGTGCATTCCTCCATTTGCATAGAAGTCGACATGCCCACATTGTTCTAATTTTCCTTTTTCTAAAACATTAGTATGTAACACATCCACAAAAAGTGCGTCATCCGCATCCACTTTATTATTTTTATCCTTCGTTGCGAACATCGGTAAGGCAGGGTCTAAGGCTAAATTACATTAAAATTAATTTATTCAAATTTAATAATTAACAGTCCATATTTTGAATATTATGCAATTTTTTTTTTAAATATTTTTTAAACTCGTATTTAATAATCAGGAAGTATCAGTACCTCAACATCATTTACCTGTAATTCTTTCCAGTTTACCTACTTTTAAATAGTTTTGAATGTAACCAGATGCGTGTGCGCCGAGACTGAAACCTATGACATGAAAGTATGACAGCTGCCACTCGTGCTCCTGTACTAGCTGGTCTATTAACTGCGCAGTGCACATGCCGACCAGCTCAGTGTTACGGGCTGCTTGGACGTAACATGGCTCTAATGCCACTTTATTATAATCCACGCTTATAACGTTATAATCACAACATTCTAAATATGCTAAAATAAAATAATTGTTAAAATATGTAGTATTAGGCACGAGCGAATAATGGTAGGATTCGTCCTTATGTTTAATGTAAATAAAAATAGAGTAATATCTTCTTAAACTTATAAAACATATACAAAATAAATAGCATTTTATAGCATAAAGTATATTTTTCATTAAATACCTGGTCTTATTTCAACATTAGGAGAAAAATCTCTGTGCCCAGTGTATCCATGCAGTAAAATTTTAACAGAAGCGTTTCTGACCCAAGGCGCTGAGATAATACTATTGACATCTGATGTTTTCAACTCGTGTGGGTTATTTTTATTCTCTCTAATAAATATGACAACATAAAAATCGACATTTGTGTTAAATTTATATAAAACAAATAAACGCTAGTATTAAATGCTTCCTACAATACTTTCTTTAATATTTTCTTACCTTGTGTATAACCAAAATGAAATATTAACATTTGGACATTCTAAAGGTGGTGTAACACAATCATCCATCATGGAGCCAAGTGATATATGATCTGAAAATTAGGCGATATTTCATATATATTTAACTATGATTGACTAACTGACTCTCTAACTAAATGTGTATTAGCACAAACCTAGAGCCCTCAAATGTTCCACATATGTTCTTTGTACTAAAAAGGGATTTTTTGGAAAAATCGACGCCTGAAGTAGTAAAATATACTAAACATGTACGTATACTTGTTTATAATATTTAGTAAGTATCCAATGATATGTATAAAATGTTAAAATATATTTTTGAAATGAACCATGTTAAACGACATTAAAAAACACCTTGACGATAACGTACGACAAATAAGTGATAAGATATACTAAAAAGACATAATATTAATATTTATTAAAAAAATAATTTGAATATTTTTGCTATTTTTGCTATGAAGGTGATACAAAATTAGTCCAATGGATAAGAAACTATCAATTCAGAGTAAAGTGCGAGTCGCATTTTTTCATTTTCGAGTTCGCATTACATATCTTAGAATCAACTTAATCTTTTTTATTTAATTTAAGCACCCAATATTTACTATGAAGGGTTTCAGGATTATCAAATTATTAAGGGTCAACAATTTTCTTTCATATATAAATGTTAATATATATGAGTCTAATACGGTTACATTATATATAAATATTAGTTTTTTATATATGAAAGGGATTTGTTTTAATTTTCTCATATTGTTGGGATAACTAGAACGAGTAATTAGTATAAACCGTACAACGTAAAAAAATATTATAACTGAAAATAAGCAAATAAATTACATGAAAATTTTACATGTCAATAGTAAAATAACTGATTTGCATTCCAGTAAAGCAATATAAGGAAATTGGTAGTTGTTTCTTTTTTTTGTAAATAAAAAAGCCGGTATTGCTATTAGTATGAGAAAAGAATAGAATACGCCTTACTTAATTTGTTCGTAATGGATTTATAATTGTGTCATATGGTCAATATTAATTACACTTACCTTCAAACAATTAAATTATATATGAGAGAGACGAAACTACTGGACTTGGCATGTAAATATGAAAAAAAAATGTTAAAAGAGGATTTCGAAAAATCCTACGAGAACGGAAACAACTTTCCATTTTAAGTACGCGCAAGCAAAGTTGCGGGCTACGAGTAGTAACTAAGTATGATTTTTAGTATCCATAATAGGTATGACAGGCCATATCTCAGGAGATTTTGTTGACAGTTTATTAAAAACTATAAAACTGACTATTCAATTATTGAAAAATACTTACAGATGCATATGAAGATTAATATTTTTAATAACATGATCGTTGTTATATAATAAAATATCTTTTCACTCACTGTAAATTTAGAAATATTAAAAATATAAATTTATAGGATTCTTAAAAAATACCGTTAACATCAATGTCATTATCATTAATGCCGTTATATATATTTTATCATTGAGTCTCAATGTTTAAGGTAAGCCTATAATAAAAATGTAACTATACATTAAGTAGGTTGTCTTTTGACGAATAAAACTAAGATTTTTGCTCCGTTACTTTTTAAAAATTCTACACTAGTATTGATAACTGACAAAATTTTGTAATAACTCAAATAGGGTTGTACAACACACTGCGTGCATTTCATTAGCGCGCACTTAACATTGAACAGAAAAACGTTTAGCCATTTTCTTTTTGTGTTTCTGTTTGATTACAAATATAATTTATTGTATTTTTTATACTGTTTATATTTCGCGAATACATTTCTTTTTTCAGCTTCACGCTATATCAGGCATGTAGCAGGGTAGGCAGAGGGAGCCTAGTGTTAAGACACTCCGCTCCCTACTTTCTGCCGAATTATAGAGGCATTACGTGTTGAGTGGCGGAACTCGATGGCGCGCTTCGCCTCGACACAAAAGCGAAGAAATGAAAATATTAAATATTTCATTTCCTCGAGTGGAAATCAAACTCACGTTTGGGGCACGACTGGTCTTATTATATACTACATTTACAGAAATTGTAAATATATAATTAAAAATGTAATAAAAAATATAAACCATCTATTCGGAGTGTCCTAACACTAGGTTTCCTCTGCCTTAATAAGTATCTTTTTTATTTATTTGAATTGTCTTGAAGGTCTCAAAACTACTTATTTGTACACTTGCTTATTATGTCAGCATTTAACTGCTGTACTATTAAATTATGTTGTAAATGTGTCTATGAAACAAAGTATAGTAAGTAGTATGGGCTACTTGACATTTCTACATCAGTTGTGGCCGGTGTTATTCTGATATATAGACGTCGAGTAAATAATTGTAAAGTTTCATCTAAATTCGTTCAGTAGTTTTTGCCTAAAAGCAGAACAAACGTACACATATATAACTTATACGTAAAGCAAAATATATATTTAACACTCCATTGCTTTTATTGTTCCAAAATATGTAAATAATGTCACAGAACAAGGTTTTGTCTCCTTATCGCTGTAATGTACCATTTGACTCGGATATGTTCTTTTTAATAGGCCGATACGAAATTAACTAGAATGTTCACAATTGTGTTTCTACTATATATTATCTATATAATAAATACGTGATAATAACGAAAAATATTTTTGAAATATTGATAACGACAAATATAAACTAATGTAGATAATAAAATTGAAGTGCTACTTTAATTTTCATGTTCTAACAATATAAATGTTAACATTAGATATCCATTATAAATTTTCTCTTGAGTGTTACTAGCTTTTCAAAAGGATAAGTATGATCTGGAATTTTAAATAATATAACAAAATAATTTAATTCATTTATTATTCATACAAATATAAAATCAGTCATTTTGTTTGTAAAAAGACGCATTTGGCACGTAGTTTTTTTATTAATAATATGGCTAATACAAAATTGCAATACAGTTAATGTTTTTTAAAATATCTTGTAATATTTTGATAGAGGTCCAAAAATATAAAATATATATATACAAGAAATGTCTGTATTTTTTTTATATCGTATATCCTTGCTATTCTTGACACTTTAGTAAATGTCACAATGCGTTAAACAAACTAATAGGATATCAGATTTACAGTAATTGCTAAGGTAATATCTACATAGTATTACTACATCTATTTACAATGAGGTTCATGATAATATCTTTTTTAAATACATAATTACTTAACTTTTATCTCTTATTTTTCAACAAGATATGGCAAGAAAGAGAAAACTAACATAGAACCTTGATACAAGATCCCAATAATTTTGTACAAAATTAGTATATCCTAGAATATATTTACAACGTCTAAACGTACTCTTCGGACGGCTTCGGCGTTCCGTTTGGTAGTCTTAAAGAGGAAGACATGCGACCATTTACTGCAGAGTCGGGTAACTCCGCAATGTCTTTATAAACACCAATCATACTTTCAAAATTAGGACCCCAGTTTAGATAGTCACCCCAACTTAAAGTAGCTGGAGCTGGTGATCCATTTGCTTGTCTGTATAGGACTGATCCCACATGGGGAGCTAGATCATCGTCTGACGCGACCAAAGTACTTAAAGAACCACGAAAGGATGAGTCAAAACTTTCATATGGTGGTGGTAAGATTGGCTTCTTATTATTATTTCCATTATTTATATTTTGTCTTCTCACTTCTTCTGGTTTATCAGCGCTAATGCTATTGTTGTCATATTCTATTTCAGAGCATGTAAAGCTATCATTACCACTTTCATCATCTGAGCCAGTTGAACTTCTGTTATCAACAGGAGGAGAATGATGTCTATGGGACATGTGATGACCAATGACACCAACACGTGGCGCTTCACTTGAGCTAGATACTGCATCAAGGGTAGAAACTAAGCTTGATGTTCGTTGTCTTGCATTCATTCTTTCGATTTCTTCTGCAGTTAAGCCCACTGCTCCAGACCCTACAGAGACTACTTTTGAAACTTGAGGTGTAGCGCTAGGGGTTTTTCTTCCCGCAGAAGAACTTTGGCCACTAAGCTGTGACATTACGGGACTATTTAAGCTGCGTTCACTATTACTATGTAAGGCGTCCTTACCGACACCTCCTGAACTTGAAGTTGTTGCTAATAAGGCACTTTGAAGTGGTTTCCCAGATATATCATGAAGAGTTAGAATTCTTGGTTGCTGACTTAATTCACTGCTGGGTGACAATCTTGCTAGAGGTGTTGTTTGATGTTGTCTTGACTGTGGAGGTTGCTGTGAGGATTGTGTGATTACTCTAGGTGGATATCCGCTCGGATGATGAGGGGAATGTCTATGTTGTGGAGTTTGATGCTTATGATGATATCCTGCCATTGGAGGTGGAGTAGCCTTATATTTTCTAATTCCACTAGCTTCTCGAAATCCTTTATAATGGTAAACAATATCAATATCAGAAGGAGCTATAGAGCTTGCATTTTCAAGGTCATAGTGTTCAGGTATGTCAGAATTCATATCTATACCATTCGGATGATCATGTGGATGGTGAGACGTATTTATAGATGGTGGAGGTTGAGAATGATGGTCTTCTCTAAGCGCTGGACTTTTACCGACGACTTCTCGTTCTATAATATCTGGTCTTTGAGGTCTTGGTGCGTCTAAGTTCATTATTTCCCGATCTTTATATTTTTTTGACAATAACTCAGGACCCACAATGTGCCCAACGTTTTCAGAAATATAACTATTAAGACTTGTCTCGTTGTTATGTACATTTCTACTCATAATACTGTCATTTGTTCCAGCTATCAAATTAGGCGCATTAAGCATAGCAGCACCGCCATTTTGTTTAGTCTGCACTATGTTTGTTTTTCCAACGGGAGTGTTTAGTTGGTCTTTATTTTTTTTACGAACTCGATAAACTATGTATGACACAACAATTGCACAAATTACAATTACAAAGAACGTAGCAACAGCCGTAATACCAATAGATAGTGGGCTAGAGCTTTTCGTTGATCCAGCACCAAGTGCACTGTGACATCCAGTAAAAATTTTCCCTGATTTAATAACGTCTTTAAATATACTGCCATTTCCTATAAATGGTTGAACCTCGTTGTTTATACTAAAGTTGGCTAGACATCCCTCAAACTTATTATAATTTGATATTAATTCAGTTTTCATACCTCCTAAGGAAATAGTAGTCAAATAAGGATCCAAAAAATCATGAACTCCTGCTGCGTCTAACTCTTCACCAACATTTTTTCCATCAACAATTAATCGAATACTTCGGCCATGTCCTAATAATGTAATATTATGCCAGTTTCCGTCTGCAATATCTTCCTGTTCTATTTGACTCATATTCACAATAGTGTTTTGCTTAGAGGTGTAGCTAATTTTACCGTTTAATAATTCGACTAAAGTATAATATTTATCAGTGCCAGCATAAAAAAGGACTCCATCCTTTTTAAGCGTTCTAAAGGAAAAAGATAAAAGTTTTGTTGGATTAGACACTTTAGCATTTAACTTTCCTTTAGTTGATTTTCTTTCCCATAATGTGCTTCCAAAATAAAATGAATCTAGTAATTGCATTCTTCGATGTTTTTCTGATATTATGTAAGTTATATATCCATTTTCACCAACTGAAATGCTCTGAAGAGAAATTTGACAGTCAGGCGAAGTTAAGCCGTTGTGACACTTACAATAATGCGTTTTCCAAGAATCAAAGCATTCGCCAAGGCCACAGATGTCTTCTTTGTAACAAGGTCCATTTTCTTTTCGTTCACAATTAGGTACGACCCCATGAGCGTTTAGAGGATTGGTTAAGTTTAAGACTCGGCCGTTTATTGTAATGCTATGCATACATCCAACGAAATCGTCAGAGTGGATTTGCCCTGGACGTTCTAATACAGGATCAGATTTGTCAAGCCCGCCAATTAACAGTGGCTCGTTGTTGAAGTTTAAAGTTCTGAAAAAATATATATTATAGTTTAATTTTGAGAAATTATATTTTTGATTTTACGTTTTTATGAATAAAATGAAAAAATCATGTAAAATAAATATTGAGAATGATTTGGAATACATATTAATGTTGTATAAAAGTTATAGGTATCTCTTCATGACTGTTTCAGAATGAACGCATTCAAATCCTGTGCTAACTTTTAATTTATTTTATAATTAAATATTTTCACTGTGTTAAGTTACGTATATTATTATAGAGCTCTTTATATCTCTTTTATAGTTGTGCATTCTATCATCTAAGCCGCCATATAGATAATAATATAAAATAATATATTACTTGTATAAATTCACTCAGACTACTCGATAGAATGAAAGGGAAAAGGAGATCAATAGGATATATTTTCACTAATTATACATACCCTGCTTGCCCCGTATCGTCTCCGTAGCACACGTCGTCACCTGGTTCGCATTCACTACATACATCTCCATGGTTAGTACAAGAGGCCATACTGAGTGATATAACCCGGCCGTTTCTTGTAGCTGTTAGCTTATGCCAATTACCATCAGCAAGATTTTTGGCATTATTTATTAAAGCTACTGAAGTAATAGAAGTTCTAGCGCCACCAAATGAGAAAACTGGTTTTCCTCCAATTAATTCAATTGCAATAAAATCAGATCGGCCACCCGTTTGGGCGCCATAGTTGTAAAGTAATAGAGCGTCTGATTTTGTAGTTGCAAATATAATTGTTATATCATTAGTAGATGCATCTAATGCTGGAAATTGCATGTAAGAAAGCTCATTGAAACCAAATGTAGAACTTTCGCAATGTGTGCCATAACGACCATTTGTACAACTGCATCGATATCCGGGCTTGAGGCTTATACATATTCCGCCATGCATACAAGGATTCGGTCTACAAGAATCTACAAGTGCTTCACAGTGATTACCACGATATCCAGGTCGACATAAACAAAAGAATGCATTCCGATCGGAGCTTTCTTTACAGGAACCACCGTTTTTACACGGATTGCTACTACAAACATCATCTCGTTCCAGTTCACATGTTTTACCCTCACGTCTTGGCGGACAACTGCATACAAAGTCGTGACTCTGCTTTCGACATTGTCCTCCAAATACACAAGGATTCGGGGAGCAGGGATCTTGCCGTTTCTCACAATTTTCTCCCATAAATCTATCAGTGCAATGGCATATATATTCATGACGTACAAGAGGTGAAGAAAGTATCAAAGTTGAACTTTCAGTATTTTTTATACCTTCAAACACTTTAATTGCATCACTACATATACCTTCATTCTGACATTGATGCACAGAACAAGGGTAAAAAGGAACAAAAATTTGTGATTTTAAAACTTTCTGAACTTCTGATTTTTTTGATTTTAAATATGATTCAGTATTTTCTCTTTTCCAAATTATATTATTTTCTTTTATAGCAATAGTTACATCGATGCCTCCAAGAACTTCATTAATGCTATATAAATAAATATTTTCTCTACTTTTTAAATCTACTTTAAGAATTTCAAGCAAAACCCTGTAAAAATGTGTCAAAAAATCAGATGATGTCATATTTACTATTTTCATAGTTACAGATTGTGCGACAGTATTATTATCGAAAGAAAAGTACTCAATGCTAACGGATGAAATTACTTCTTTGTGTATACCGTCATTTCCAGATACTGAAAATGAAAATCCTTGACCAGGTCTTACAGCGCTTGTATAGAGATCACAACCTTTTCTTATATTAAATATGGATAAAGTGCTATCTGACGTTGAGTCTTTTACAATTTGGCACTTGTAGTCACCCACTATATCTGGGTCATTAGGTTTAACATCAGCAATTTTTCCAGATGGTATATTTTTATTAAACGTATGAACAAGAACGTGAACAGATCTAGGGGTTGGTGGGTTGTCATTTCTATCTAATACATTAATCTGAATTGAGTAATTCGAGCGCATAACAGGTGTACCACTGTCTTCAATTTGTATAGTAACATCTAAATAAGGAGTGATTTCCCTATCAATTTTTTTAGTGGTTAATAAAATACCTGTGTGTTTATGAACTTTAACATAGCTTTGATGCTTACCACCAACAATACTGTATGAGAAAGGAGCACCGTTTGGTGGCAAATCTGGATCTGTCGCTGATAGGGTAGTAATGCTTGTGTTAGGAGGTTCATTTTCGTATACGGAACCATCGAAGTGAATTATATCAAATATTGGACCGTTATCATTTACGTCAGTTACTGTTATTGTAACAGTTGCAGTACCAGTTTGTGGAGGAATTCCTGTGTCGATAGCACCAATTATTAATGAATATACTGACAAAGTTTCACGATCTAAATGTCGAGCAACTTCGATTTCACCATTCTGAGGATCAATCTTAAAATCTTGATTAGGGTTTCCACCAATAATTGAAAAACTAAATTGATTGTTTTGTGGACGAACATCTTTATCAATAGCTGCTACTTGAATAACTTTATGGCTGATGCCGGTCCCCTCTGAAACACTAGCTTCATAATAATGTCGTAAAAATTCAGGTGGATCATTACCATCTTGTATTGATATAATAACTTGAGCTTCGTCCGTGTCATTTCCATGTATACCACCGGAATTTTTTGCAAGCACTGTTAACACTACTCTATTTTGAGTTTCTCTGTCTAAGTACCTTGCGACTCGTATTACACCTGTTTGTGAGTTAATACTAAAACCTTTATCATTACTAGATCCAACAAAAAGATAATATATTACACCATCATCGCCCCTATCTTGGTCAGTAGCTTGGATGACACCAACTTTAGAACCAACCTCAGCAGATTCGGATACGTCAAAATGAAATACAGGTTGTATAAATTTTGGATAGTATTCATTTACCCCTGTTACATAAATAATTATTTCGGTTGTACTACGCATTATAGAGTTTGGATTCTCCGCCATGATTTCTAAAGTATACACAGCCTTTTCTTCGTAATCAAATATTTCATTAGAAAATATTTCACCTGTATTTTCATCTATTTTAAACAACGATGACATATCGTTATTAATATGATATTTTATTACGGCATTCTTAGAAGAGTCGACATCAATTGCTTGAACCTTATATATAAAACTATTAATTGGTGCGTTTTCTTGTAAGTAAGCAATATATTTACTTTGATTAAATTGCGGGGCGTTATCATTAATATCTGTCAAAATGATTGTTATAGTCGCTGTTACCTCTTTTGGTTTAAAGCCGAGGTCTCTAGCGGTGATATTTAATCGATATTCTTGAATTTCATCATAATCTAGTGGTCTTAAAATGCTTATAGTGCCACTTACTGGATCTACTGTAAATTCTTTTCCTTCGTTTCCTGATGTAATTGTATACCGTACGATTCCATTTGGGCCTGCATCTGCATCATTGGCATTCAATGTAAGTATAGAAGAACCAACCGGTTCATTTTCTGGGACTATTACTTGATAGCTTAGAGCTGTAAATTTCGGACTATAGATATTTTCTCCAGTTACAACAAATATAATTTTAGTTTCATCCCACTGAGGTGGTACTCCACGATCAATAGCCTTTACTTTTAAGTCATAATATTGACCAGTATAATAAAATTGTTTGCTCACACTAATCCAACCATTCATCTCATCTATAGAAAAGTAGGATGTTCCATTTCCATCATACACAAAATAATTTATTTCAGCGTTGATTCCAAAGTCTAAGTTATCTTCAGCCTCTAATTTAATTATTTTTTCCCCAAGTGTTGCGTCATGTGGTACTGGGACTAGCTTCTCATGACTCTGAAATTTAGGTTTATTGTTGTTTGCATCTACAACATTGATAGTGACTAAGCATTCTGATGACATAGGCGGCTTGCCATTATCTGTTGCAACAACTATAACCGAATATGTATTCTCGGGAGAGGAATTAATCGACGTTCTTTTGTATGTCATCACAAATTTACTTAATATTTCTCCAGTGGCGGGATCTATAGTAAAGAGATCAGATGTTTGTAGCAACGAGTAAGAAATTATAGAGTTTGGTCCTTGTTTATCTTTATCTGTAGCTATAACTTGACCAACGAAGCTATTCTTTATTTGTAGTTCTGGGAAGTTAAAACTATAATAGGAATATTCAAATTCGGGCGCATTATCATTTTGATCTTGTATAGTTATAGTTAAAGGTGTTTCGGAACGCCAAGCACCATCGATTGCAGCCACCTTTAATATATATTCATCTTGAAGTTCTCTATCTAAGGATCGGGCAACTGTAATATTACCAGTTATAGCATCTATGACAAACTTTTCACCAGGATTATCAACAAAGCTATATGTGGCATTGGCATTCGGACCAATATCTAAGTCGGAGCTGGTGACTCTTATAACAAAAGAGCCTATTTCTGCATTCTCAGTGACGTTAACACTAAACAGACGAGTAAATCTTGGCGGATTATCATTCTTATCGGAAACAGAGACAAGGACTGTTGATGTACCAGTTAATTGAGGAATTCCATGATCAACTGCTTCAACTAATATTTCATAAAATGGTATTGACTCCCGGTCTAATGCCATATTTGTATATATTTCTCCGCTATCTGAATCTATAACAAAAGTTTCCTCATAATCATTTATTAATTTAAATGATATTCTTCCGTTTTCGTTGGAATCGTCATCGTGTGCTACAATTCTAGTAACTACCTGTGGTGGTGACTCTTCCTCAGGTACCGTGGCGTTGTAAAGTAATTTTTCTATTACAGGGGCATTATCATTCGCATCAGTTACTTTGATTTCAATTTCTATAAAAGATTTAAGAGGCGGATTATCGGAATCTTTTACTTCAAACCATACCTCATATAGAGGCATAGTCTCATAATCAAGTCCTTTTCCAGTTATAAAAATTTCTCCACCTATTGGTTCTACTCTTAAAGCATCGCCAACATTTCCTCCAGCAATGGAGTACTGAAGTAAGCCTGTTGGACCTTTTTTTGGTGAAGTTGCAGAGAGTCTTGTAACAAGAATACCTTCTTGAGTATCTTCAGAAAATGTAAAAGTTAATTTGTTATTTATAGTAAATTTTGGAAAATTTTTGCCTGATTTAGGAATGAGAATTAGTTCAGCGGAACTGTGCCTCGAAGGTGTACCATTGTCAGTGGCTAAAATTATTAAATTAAATGTAGATCTATTTTTGTCTTTATATTTCAACAAATTTTCTTTTGCTTTAATAACACCAGTATCTCTATTTATATTAAAAATATTTTGGGAGTCCCCTTCTAAGCCATAAAATATTTTCTTATTTTGCCCAATGTCATTATCGCTTGCTTTAACACCAAATATGAAATCGCCTGCATTGGTACGTTCTGAAATATAAACTTCATACACTGCTTGAGGAAACGAAGGGGTGTTATCATTTTCATCTTCAACAATTATGGTAAGATTTGATGTAGCAGTTCTTGGATCGGTAGTTGAAGAATCTTGAGCCATGATAATTAAGTAGTAAGTATCCCATTCTTCTCTGTCCAATGAGGTATTAGTTGAAATTTCACCAGTTACAGGGTCTATTTTAAATCTTTCCGATTTATCACCAAGAAGGCTGTATCTGATTTTCGCATTATTTCCAACATCCTTATCTATAGCTTTTGGTTGAAGAATAATAGTATCCGAAGGTAAATTCTCTTTTACAATTGCTCGATAACTTTGCCTTTGAAAGTCAGGATTATTGTCATTTACATCTTGAACAATAATTTTCACAGTCCCAGATCCCGTAAGGGGTGGCGATCCTACAATAAAAAAAAAACCCATTATAATATTTATTCGGTTTTAAATTATAGAAATTGATTATATCATTTATTTAATTATTATTTCAGCGAGTATATAAAATATTCGAAAAAACCGCATAATTGAATGTTAAGCCATATTTTTTTGCTATTATAAAAAATTGTTTAACTATAATTTATTTACCAAGCGACTTTTTTTATCTGTAGTTGCCATACCTGTATCCATAGCGACCAACGAAAGTATGTATTCATCTTGAGTTTCACGATCGAGTGTTCTTAAGAGAGATATTTCTCCAGATGATGCATTAATTTTAAATAAATCTGCATCTCCTTCTTTTATAAAATATCGAACTTGATTATTAAACGGTGGTGAATCGGCATCATAAGCGTGTACTTTTAAAATAAAACCACCATTTGGTGGTATAACATTTTCCATGACGTATGCTAAATAAGGGGAATCTAAAAATGTTGGAGGATTGTCATTAATATCCTCAATAGAAATTGATAATTCAGCGGTATCAAATTTGACATCATCTTTGGAACAGTCTTCGGCTCTTATTGATAATATATAACGTGATTTCCTTTCAAAATTAAGATTTTTAGCAACCCTCACTATACCAGAGTCTTCACTTATACTGAAATCTCTATTTTCATCTCCCGAGGCTATAGAGTATCTTACTCTACCATTAGCATCTTCATCAATATCTGTTGCAGAAACCTGTAAATATAATTTATATTTTACTAATATAATACTATATACATTTCATAACACTTTTTTGCTGTGCTGGTTTTTGCTGATTATTACAAAAATAATAAATAAATGTAAATAAATGTTTTTTACCTCTAAGACGCTCGCACCGATACTAGCATTTTCAGGCACCGAGGCACTATATTGTTTTGGGTCAAATACAGGACTATTATCATTCTCGTCTAAAATAGTAATAGTTATTTTTGATCTGGTTATATTAGGTGGTTCACCTCTGTCTTTAGCAGAAACAGATATAGTATAATTTGATTTTAGCTCCCTGTCAAGTTTTCCGGTTGCTCGAAGTATACCGTCCACATTTCCTAATGTAAAGTACCCATTTACTTCTGGACTTGATTCCATGAAGTATTCCACATAACCGTTACGACCTTCATCTTTATCTATAGCTTTTATTGTCATAACTACAGTATTAAGAGGTATATTTTCAGATATAGCAGTTGTATTTGGAGAAATAAACTCAGGAGCCATATCATTAACATCTTTTAATTGAATAGTGACCTGTAAATTAATTTAAAAATACGGTTAAAATTATTATTCATTTTCATTGTTGAAGAATCTATAAGCTAGATTTATTTTTAATATAATATTTTATATTCGAAAAAAATAAGAACGTTGAGTAACGGACCTGTACAGTCGCTGAAAGTTGCGGCTCAGGTGGCTTTGCTGAATCTTTAGCAGCAATTATTAAATTATATATAGGAAATGTCTCCCTATCAAGTTGTTTTGCAGTTACAATTGTACCATTTGGTGTAATAGTAAAATCTTGGTTTTCATCCCCAGATGTGATGTAATACGTCAGCTTACCATTTGGTCCTGGAAAATATACACAACAAGATTTAGATAACGTTCGTTCACACGTTCTGTTAGGAAACCAATTGTATATTTGTTAAAAAAAAATATTGTTCCTGCCTATATTATTATTTTACATGTGTATTGAATGAGTAATGCTAGTGTGAAATATGGTCAAAAGTAGATCTAATACTAATAACAGAATACTGATGAAATGCCTGTGTGTATGTGCTATGTATTATACATATATAACTATGTATATCAATGCCTCAATTAAATATAATAAATTTTTAGTACTAAATACAATTTATAATTATTATTTAACTTGTGTTTTTTTATTTTAGAATTAATATTATTATTGACAACACTATAAATAAGATAATTTCAAAACATATCTACTTATTAATAATGAATCCTTATATAGGATCGACCCATCAAATGTACACATACTTTCCAACATATCTTTGTATATATAATTTACTCACCTGAATCTATATCAGTAGCGCTAACTGTAACCACAGAAGATCCAACTGGAGCGTCTTCTAAAATTTCATTGGAAAAACTCATTGGGTCAAATATGGGAGCATTATCATTAAGATCAATTATGTTAATATAAACAGTGACAGTTCCAGACAATGAGGGGTGGCCATTGTCTTGTGCTTGAGCTACGAGTATGTAATGTTGCGTCTGGAAAAATCAATGAAACAACGAATTCAAGAAAAGTTGAAACTGGTACTCAACGCATTGATGGTAGAGAAATTAGCTTATTGTCTACAAAAAAATATACATATGTATAATCAAAGAGCAAAGTTTAACATTTCCAATATATATTTTTATAATTATATTTATTAATATAAAAATCAGCTTCACGCTGTATTCCGCACACAGCAGGGTAGGCAGAAGGAACCTAGTGTAAAGACACTCCGTTCCGCACTTTCCACCGAAATCTAGATTTATTGCTTGTTGAGTGGCGGAACTCAACACCTCCCCCTCGACACCAGAATGAAGAAATGAAAATATAAATTTAAACAAAAATATATATGATATCCTCGAGTGGGGATCGAACCCACAACCAGTCGATTTTACAGTCACACTTTGCGCCACGACTCGCCCTTATATAAATTAATTTATTTTTCTGGCCCAACTCTCGTATTTTTTTAAGACTGCATTTTAGGCACCTAAATAAATATAAAGTTTGTATACACTAATAACAGAATTGTATGCAGGTAATTTACAAATGTTCTGAGAGCAGAATAACATGACATCATCATATTAAGGATGAGATCGGCATTCACGTTTCCCATATAATAGGTCACCAAAGCTTCCCAACTATGACAAGCTCCCTCATTCGCAGATCGCGACGCGAGATGGCGATTTAAAAAACAAGCAGTGGCCTCGGAATCCGGCTCTCGGATGTTTTGCCGACGGCCGCTTTGTCAGACATTGTTTGGGCCTTAATTTCGATGGCGGATCGAGCGGCCAAATGCCGAATATGATGCGCGACGAGAAAAAACTGTACCGGGATGAAATTAGCAGCTCTCTAGCGGGGTACGCAGAACTGGCGGGCGGTCGACAAAACGAATGTACAACGAATTGTTTTTACTAATTAACAGAGCCGGTTGACTTGATGAAGGAACGGCGATGCACTCCCGGACTCGGGACGTGCGCTATTATATATATAGTTGGAATGTTTTTGTAGTTTAATAAAAATTATAATTAAAAACATTTAAATAAACAAGTTTAACGGCTCGCATTCATATAAAAACATTGAAATGGAAGCGTTTTCTCGACTGCGACGTTTAGTAAAGTTCGCCACGACCGTGGTTCGGGACAGACAGGTTTGCATGAATAGCGGGATTAAATAATGCCTTGTATAGAACTACTAATAACAGGATGCCACAAATCATATTGTTTACTTGTATAATCCAATATATGAATAGTATAACATTTATTTGCATTTAAAAAAACTGAAATTTTATTATTTATTGCAACAGAATTGTTTCTTATAAAAGTACTAACAGCTCACGTACAAAGTAGAACATTTATTTGATAGAGTAGAGAGCAGCTGACTTATAACTATAAAAAATTTACGACCTACATGTTATTTTACAACCTGCATATAACAATAGTTTACAGATAATTATTTTGGTAAAAAGTAGTAGTTATAAAAATAAAGTATGCAACATTACAGTTTAAGAGCTTCATCCATCGTCGTTCTTATACTTATAGAGTCAACATTTGTTGTTCTTTTAGAAAATTAAATTTTAACACGGTAATTGAATATTAGCATTATGATTCAACATGGAATAATCGATTATAAGGAGGCAATTTTCTTAGGTTATTTATATTAAAAATTGTATCACATATTTCTTATTGTATTGGTATTATCAGAAATATCTATATAGTGCTTGTTAAATGAAATGAAATTTTAAAAATCTTTTATTCATTCTAATATGTGAATATCAATAGGTATTCACCTAACCAGTTAAATAAAGAAAAAGTGTAAATAGTTTTATGAATTTGTGCCATTTAATAATAGACGATCCGACCTTCACATCGATTGCTGTATAAGAACCATTCGACGGACGGTCATTTTACTGGACTCGTATTAAAACCCGCTCAAGGGCGTCATCGCCCTTCGTCTCTGAATTGCACATCTTACCCACAGCATGCAATATTTTATACACCTTGAAATAAATTTTACTTATTTTTACGCCCAAAAGGCATTCACATAAGTGACTCAAAATGGTTTAACGAGAGAAATTTGATGTTCTTAATAATTTGCAAAGCTTTATAATATTTGACATTCGTTTAACGAAAGCAATTTGTCACTGCTTAAATAACATATTCTTACAATATTTATAAATTTGACTAACAGTTAAAGTATATTTATACTTTTAGCTCAAGAATGGTAAGAAAAATCTTTTTACGATTCTGGCTTATAAGTAAGTTATTAGATTTGTGGCGTCTTATATCACAGTATTTAAGCACAAACAGCTTTGGATGTGTACCATCGCGTCGTGCAATGTAACTACTTGAGCGGTCATCGCCCTGCCTCTAGATCTATGCTGAGATAATTGTATCAACCACAAATACAAGCACACGGGGCACCATCGACCAGGCTATAGCTGAGCCTATATACTTAATTTTCTAATCGTCCTAATCTAAAATTTAAAAAAATATGAAATAGTAGATCAAATAGTAAATCATTATTACCATAATTTTATTTTGTCATTATAAATCTAACATCTTTAAGAAATATTTAAAAAAATACAAATTCATATATTAAAGATAATAATAATAGTAGCATACATATATAAAGAGTATAATAACTTTTTAATGCATAAGGAACTTGAAAATTGAATAAAAGTAGAAAGATTTCGATCATAAATTTTCTTGGTCAATCATAAACAAGGGGCAGCCTCGAGAGCGAAGGAGCGGATTCGTATTATACCTAGAAGGACTGGTCAATGCCCTGTCTTGAAATTTGTGCAGAAAATTCATAACCTCTAGGCACACCGTAATAACGCTAGATGCACGTTTCTCTCGCGAAAAGTAGCACGAAGATTCTCGAACAAAGGGTAAACAGGTTAAATTCAATGAAATTTATGATTATATTTATTTATAAAGTACCAATTAGGTATTATATTTGCTCTTTTAATTTAATATTATTAAATCATAATAATAGTCTAAATCAGCTTCACGTATATAGCAGGGTAGGCAGAGGGAACCTAGTGTTAAGACACTCCGTTCCCCACATTCCGCCGAATTTTTCGAGGAATTGCGGAACTGAACGCTCGCTTATATTACTTATTGACATAATTGTAAAATAAATACTAACATATTATATCTACACAAAAATAAGTCATATATAGTCATCAACATTATAGTTCTTTAACCTTATAGTTTGTAAGAATTTTAATGTTTCAATTAACATTTTTACTATTTTCAGATCTGATAACGGCCGATGTGCGAAGTGTTCAATTAAATAAACATGCCATACAAGAAATATATGCAATGTATTGGCAATAATTGGTGGCTTACGGTTGTATGAGTATTTAGGTAAACAAGAACGCTGACATTAAAATTCTTATACAAATTCAATGTTGAAATTAAAAATGTAATCATTGGATTAGTAATTAATTAGATTAGTTTTTTTTAAATGGTGTAAGTTTAAATTTCATTACCTAATTGAAATGCAAAATTGTGTATATACGAATATTTTATAGTTAATAATGTCAACGTTTTGCACACCAACTTCATAGGGCGCTATATAACTCTATTTTTATTAAAAAATGTTATTTTTTTTAATCTTTACGTGGTGTTCCAAAAATAACAGGTTAGACAGGGGTTACCTAGTGTTAAGACACTTCATTGTTAATTTTCTGCCGAAATCCCAAAGCATTGTGTGACGGAACTCTGCCAGCACTGTGCCTTGGTTTTAATAAAAATATTAAATAATTCATGTCTCCGAACGGTAATCGAACTCACAATCGTCGCGTTGTTTTACATTTATAATAATACCAGTAAATTAAAATTCAGATATTAAATAACACTTGTGAAAATATATATTGATCTTATTATAATAATAACATCTTACCTCTTCGTAGTCGAGCCTCGCTGTTAATGTGAAAATTCCAGTTTGGGGATTAAGAGAGAACACATCGTTCGCCCAATCCGATATCACAGTATATGTTAGTTGAGCATTTAACCCAGAATCGGCGTCAACGGCCCCAACGGTCCCAATCATGGAACCTCTGGCGGCGTTTTCGGGGATGTCAAAAGAATATGCACTTTCTTTGAAAACCGGTGGATTGTCATTTGTATCGGTGACCTGAAAGTATTGTGAAATATGCTTATTAATAGGTATTTTCAACTTAATAAATAGAGGTAGTCAGTATATTAAAATTTCTATTGGATGAACTAATAGGGACGAGAAAGGCGTGGGCAAATCAAAAATCAAATTTACTATTTCTATATACTTTGTAATATATTAACAAATCTAAAATGCCAATAGGTCTATTTGCCTTCTATAGGTAATATCTGTCATTTGTTAAAGTAGGCCTTCTATATCTAATATTTTATATATGTACTAGCGGACCCGGA
>DWNA01000730.1:0-19543 GCA_018249835.1 Heliconius besckei | reverse complement strand
AAAATAACAAAGAAATCGTAAACCGAATAATTCGGCCGAATATCCGGTTCGGTAAAGTTTAAACCGAATAGTATTCGGTATTCGGTTATTCGGTCAAACCACCATTCGGCGCATCTCTAATAAATATGTACTAGGCATCAACAGTGAATGTTTCTTCATTTCTAGTTATATTAAAAATAAATCTATTTTGCTTGACTACAAGACAGAGAGAAATTTTCTCACCTTTTTATTTATTTGAAATATTATGGGTTGCAACTATTTTGATGTAGAATTATTAAAATACGTCACAATTTTTATTAATTGATTTGTTGACTTGATATTACTACGATACTTGACTTTTTATTTCTTTTTCGTGTTTAAGAGGTCAGGTTCTTTTTTTATATTTTTTGTAATTTTTTAAAAATACTTTTTTATTTCGAATTTGAAGAAACATCCTTGAATTTACCAAATCCGTATTTTTTATGTACATTTTTACTTAAGTATCTATTGTAAGATTAGTGCATTCTTTATTAGACTTAAATAAGAAAAAAAAGAACAAACAGGTTAATTTGATGGCAGTTCATTATCGATGTCTTTTAATTATAATTTAAACGAAACATATAAATACATGAATAGTATTAAAAAACGAAACAAATATAATATAACATTTTTTATGAAATTGTTAAAATATTTTTTTCTACGTTTCTTAACAATTTAGACATTTTGATTTTAATAAGGTATCTATAAGATTTAATATTTTTCTTATAATGTGATAATATAGAAGTTTTAGTTAGTTTATATTAAATATTTTGAAAGGCTTTTTAAATATTTTTATAGACACCGAATATTTTTAATCTATCAAAAGTATACGATTTTATATTACGTCATAATATTTTCACAATGGAAAGCCGTAAAGGCCTCGCATCTTGGCCCTAGGGACATTAAACAATTATAAAGAAAGATTACCGCCATTTAATTTTATGTTATGTCATTGGGATTTTATTTTATTAAATACCCACTAATTAAGCAAATAAAAAAGAAAGGTGTCAAATACAATAGTAAGTAGGTATTAAGTGTACAGTAAGTATAAACAATGAATATAGGTGACTTACAAAAACATCCCACCTGCTTTTCTTTGATATTCTTTCGCTGTTAATAATTTACGTAAAACGAGATTAAGTAATTCAGACATACATTAATTTACGCAGATACATACATTATACAAATCGATTTAATTCATTACAAACAAAAGGAAACGTTGAAATTGTTGATTAAAACATTAAATTCAATATTATGTTCACTAAATTATCATTAAATTGTAATTACACAGCCATTTAGAATCTTGAACAGATTCTAAATACAGCACAATCTCACCAATCCGACACTCTAGGCAAGCAAGAAGAAGTGGCAGAAATAGTGTTTAGACTCCGTCCTCCACGCACCGCACAATTTTTGTGGAGTGAGGGTATTGTCGTTACCAGAGTGAAGAAATAAAAATAATGAATTGATTTAATGTATGCATTTCTCAGAGCCCATGGAAATCGAACCCACCACCGTCGCGTTTATAGTAAGACGTTGTTGTATATCACGATGGGCTCGATGGTAATTAATTAATAGTGGCATATCTTATAATTATAAAAAAACCTGTAGATCAACAACAAAAATATTTTTTTTACTATACAATCTAGTAAATCGAACATTCCATCATCTCGTTATTTTCCTTCACAAGCGCCAGGTTAGTGAGATTCTACTATATTAACTTAATACATCGACCAAAAAATCTAAATAAGTACTAAATAATTTTAATCCCTAAACGGGAATAAACCCCCTACCCCTCCCGCGTCCCAGTCAGCCAATTCAACTGGTCCAAAGCATTCGTCGAAGAACTGTTCCATAGTTTTATGGACGTGGAGATTGGATCGCTCGAAATTGTGGCCTTCGTCTGGATAAACCTGAAATTTTGTGAGAAATAGTGGTTTATGAGGTATTTTTGGATTTAAGTATTCCATTTGATTTTTTTTATTTTGTTTCTGTATCAAGGATATAGCTGTGTGGGTAGAGGTACTAAATCTCTCCACTCGGAGAACGAAGTGTTAATGTTAGACACTTCGTTCTCCACTGTCCGCTTAAGTTCGACCATACGGATATGCAGTGCCGGAGTTAAATATCCCGCTATCTGGGTAAAGTAGCAAAATTAACATAACGCATTACATAGTTGTAATCGAGCCAACAACCATACCGACCATAATTAATAATATAAACTTTGACCAAGTTGACGTGAAGACTGAGTTCTAATGAAAATTTTACATAGAGTAGTAGAAATATCTGCTTGTGACTTGTACCTTGTATATGATTCGGAGGACTAAACTGTCTTTGTTTCATTGTCTAGTCCACTCTAGGTAATTATTAAATATATAATCTCTAATATGTTAACAAGAATGCATCTCATTCTACCTCTAGGTGATCTTAAATTTGTCTAGTCAAGTCCAATCTAGACACTTACCTGATGTGTATATAAAGCCTGAGCTCTAATAAGTGCTCTAGCTAGAGCCAGCGCGTGTGGCGGCGGTGCTCGTAGGTCTGCGGTAGCGTGTGCTAGTAGTAAACGACGAGGGGGAAGGTTTCCTGCGCGACGCCAGAGCGCTAAGCCCGCTGCGGAACCGCTGTGACGCTCTGTCCAATAAGAATCTAAAAAATATTCATGTAATTTAGAATATATTCATATTATTTTAATTAATAAAACGAATAAGATAAAATATATTTCTTAAACCAATGGTTATAGATGGGAGAATAGATGGGTTATACATTAAATGAATACTATTTTAGATATAATATTTGTGTATAATAAAACTCCGCAAAAAAAATAATTTAATTTTGCAAGTAATTTGAGGTCTGGTGAGATGACAAAACGTGTCGTGGAGTTCCGCAACAACTCAACGTCTCAATGTGTATGAAGAGCCGAGTGTTTAGACACTTTAGATACCTACTATAACCGGTACTGCCTATGCGTACCCCGCTATATGCAGGATACGGCGTGAACCTACAAACAAACAAATAAAACTATATTAACAACTCACTATGATGTCGTAAATCAGCAAGAGGCGCCAACAGAGCCAAACACCGCGTCAGATTGCGAGCATCGCCGGCTGCGAGGGCTAGCGCGGCCGCGGCACCGAACCCGCGACCGTACGCGCCTATACGACTACCGTCCACCATTTTGAGGTTGTCTCGCAGATATCTGTTGGAAAATACATTATATGATTATTAGGTATAATTATTATAATATTGAAATTGGTTTTTTTTTGTTTGTAGAGTTAAAGCACAAATTTAGAATAAAGCGAAATCTTTTGTTAAGTTAAATATATATTTTTAAACAAATTTAAATTGTTATCCCACACTTAAAATTGTTAAGGCTAATATTAAAACAAAAACAAAAACTATAGTGTCAACTAATATGTAGGTATTACATGATACTCACGAAAGTACTGCTATCTGATCTTCCACGTCCACTGACAACAACCGTTGGTATATTTCTGTTCTGAGCTCTTCACCCTTATAAAAAAGAAAATATATAAATGTCTATTAACACTATATTCATAATTATTAATTTTTATACGACAGAATATCAATTAGTAATTATTACAAATAACATCGATATCAATATTAATATTTACACTTATACTTTACATATGTTATTCAGTCACGATTTACACTTATAAGATTAAACCCGCTTAAATATTAAAGTACATGTAAAGCTGTATAACATAAAACATTACTAAAAAATGTGTTTGCTTAAACTCCAACAACATATAATATTTTCTGTTTTATATCTGGTAGGTAGAGGAAGTAGGTATGGTCTGGTAGCTGTTTTTTTCTAGATATTGTGTGTTGACAATATTAAATATTCAAAGAATGTTTTTATTTAAAAGTAATACTTTCTCGATCCAGTTACGGCAGCTGGTATACCGCAGCCCAATGCGCATAGTAGGGTAGGCCGACGGAACTATTGTTGAGCGAAATGGGAGTCGAACCCACAATCTGTCTGTCACGTTCACAGTTACACTTTGTGCCCCTGCGACACAATCGGCCTTAAATACACTTATACTTTAATATCTCTAAATTAATCTTTAAATATAGAGTACAGTGCCTTAACACTGCATTCGTCTTGTTTACCTTAATTCAAAACGTATGTAAAAACCAACATAGACGAGTACCTGTCCTCCCGAGCCTCTCGCGTCAATCTCAGCCACAATAAAGTTCCTCGCGGTAGCGAGGTACCAGCCCCAGTCTGGTCGCCATCTTTCTGTCACTAACTGACTGCCAGGTTCTGCGGACCTAAATGAGAAGTATAAAATATTACATTATATAATTATTAATTATTTCATTTATTAATGTTCTGTTCTGTTTATTTTAATGTTCTGTGTTTGATGTTCACTCTGAAGATTCAACTATTATATATTCCTCGCTCTGGTAAGAAGATAAAGCTCAGCGTTGGATTTCGCCATTCAATAAACAATGTCTCGTGCAAATTGGCTAGTACATGTAAAAAGGAGTGTTTTATACTTTTCTAATTTGTAGTCAAGTTGAGGCCAATCCTCAACCATCAACATATAAAACTATTTAATACGTACTACAAAAAGTGTTAAAGTGTAATTACTAACACGTGTAGTACAAGAGGTAGCGGTAGGTCATCAGTGTCACGAAGTCCGGGAGGCAGCAGTAGTCGCACCCGCGCTTCTCTGTGAGCTTGGACCTGAACGAAAACTTATAATCATTACTGTTATTTATCATGAAAACAAATATAAATACAGAAAAAGATTTGTAAATATTCTTGATTTTATGAACCGGTACTGTCATGACATACACCGCAGGTACAGTGGCTTACATCGAAACAATGAACGTGATATCGATAGTATTCCTCGATAAATGGTTTGGTATACTTTTTCAATTTGGACTGCTGACTACACTCCTGTGCGGTTTCGTACGAGTCATGCAACTGTGAAATGGCCTACCTGCGGCAGTGTTTGCAGGTCGATGTGAGTAAGGTACCCTCAAAAATGGCATTTACCTTGGCGGCCGGCAACGCACAAAATTACACGCGCGCAAAAATAGAATTCTCTTAATAAAAACCTTTACTCTTACCTCAACTCTAAACACCTTAGATTGTGGAGATGCGAGCGCCGCGAACTTCTGTCTCAAAGGTGCTCCATCCCACAGTACAGCACGGCGAGTACCACCCGCCGTGCAGAGAAATATGGCGGGTGGGCCTGGACCTAAACATTCCTGTGGGAATGAGTGATTGTTAATGTACTTACTTAATTTGAAAAGTAGTGGTGAAAATGGAATGCATTTTGCACCTGCCGTCCATAAACACTTGGCTGGTGGAATTGTAAGGTTATTAATATATTGATTGGGAATTGGTACAAAGTGGCTTTATAATTTAGAAATTGGTAGACATTTGTAGAAATTATATTTTTTTATGACAAAAATTGCTACAATATTTTTTTTTAACTTTCAGCAAGACTTTAGATCTTCTAATTTTTTTTGTATTCTTCTTCATTCTTTTCATTTGTATGACGGTAGAAAAAAATTGTCTGTATGATGATAAAAATACCGAGATTTCAAGATTTGGGATTCGCTATGTAATCTCATGTAATGTTGACCTCATTCCTATAGAAATAATCATATTAAGGAAATTTTGAAAAAATGTATTATTTAACTTTTGTTTGTAATATTTTGTTTTTATTTATCTATACCTTCATATAAATAAAATGTGCGGGATACAGAAGTTACAAAAATGTTATAAACTCATAAAGAACAAAAATAGACAGCGAAATAATATAAAAGATCACCTGCACAAAATAAGAAAAGTTCTTGCTGAACAGCACTCTGTTGTACAGACAGACGGAAGGTAAAGTATCATTTTCATCAGCTACATGTGGTAACACGGTGGATGTTGGCCATGCGGGTAAAGACGATGTCGTATTATCATACTCCTGGAAAAAAATTCTGTATATTTTCTGTATATTTTAAATCAACCAAGGTACCTATGGCAGGGTAAACGAAAATAACCGGTTCTTCCAATTGCAGGTCAAATTCACAAGCATCGCCTTTATAATTAGTTTAAAGGAACATAGAATATCTCGAAAATTATGCGAATAGTTGGAAATAGTCTGAAATGTCTTCAAATGTACTTCATCTAGGCCATTACTGTATGTGCTACAGTGTAAACTTAAAAACCAAGAATAATGTTGGACTAACCGGCTCCTCGGTGCTAGGTTCCACAGTAATGCCAGGTATAGACCCAGGGCAGGTCAAACAAGACGGCGGCGGCGGCCACCCGTCCACCGGCACAGACACTCGGTACACATGTCTTTCCCCTGCCTTTTCTGGTGCTGTGCCTATTACGTACCTATTAAATATGTAAGGCATACATATATATACGAGTATAAAAGAAATTCGTATATTTTTTCAGCATTTTTCTTGACAGATTTGTTTTCTGTTGTGATAGTAATCACTCGATTTAGTTGAGTGGACAAAGTTAAAATATAATATCTATATTAGTCTAAAGATTTTAATTCTAATGGAAGATAAACCTATGCTCTTTTAATTGTATGTCAAGTTTCTTATTTTAGTATCTCACATCTTTACTAGAGGGCTTACTTTAGAAGATGCCAAGTCAAGTTCGATTTAATATGTAACTTGTCGTCGCCGGCAACTTTGTTTACGTTGACTTTAATATATAAATTGGAAAATCCTGTTTCTTTCTTATGTAATAAGTGTAATCTCACTATGAAAAAATATGACAAATTTCAACATTCTAAGATCAGTTTCGTGTGTGAGTTGTTAGTCAGTCACTTAAAAAAGAACAGTTTAATATACTCGGTATATAGATTTTATTATGATTAAGCAATTTATTCTCCATTTAACACATCCAATTAAAAATTAAAGCTTACAGCAATCGTCTTCTCTCATCCCATCCAACCAATTGGGTAATCTCAAAGTTTCCTTGAGTAATAGTAGTCCTAGTATCCTGGGTAAGATGGACCGCATGTCTCCATATGCCTCCCTGGTCTGTGATTGGGGTGGTAGTGAATATCCCGCTTCGTCCCCCTACAAGAGCACCGCCATTACACCAGCCACAGTCGTCTTCTACAGGATCTGAACCCAGGCCTGACCAGCGGCTGCCGTCTGATTCGTCTCGGTATATCTGTTGATATACTAATATAATATAGCTGAATAGTTTGATTGATCGAATGCGCTTATTTCGGAAGTTCTAAATGCTGAGAATGTTTTTATTTTTACACATTAGCGACTAAAACAAGGAAAACTTGCTGTTAAGACATTTTACAGACGCTGTGCTATATTTTCTTTTTGTAAATTTAGACATTTCGTAACTGATTAATAATTTCTATCAAAATTTGGCCATTTCACTATTTAAATATATAATTATTCTCTGAAAACGATTAAATGACACTTACATCTTGACAGTTATATTGGACGGCATTACAGATGCTTATGATGGACACGTTCTGTGCTCGGTTGAGAAGTAACACTGCGATCTGACGCTCTGATACCCAGCTCGACCAACGGAGATACCAGCCTGAAACAAATATTAATTATTTCTTAATAAAAACTACTCCGGTTCCCCTAACTCCTGTACGGACCGGTACCCGTACATGCTCGTATACATTATAAGAATAGTTAAAATTGTATAACAGTAGTAACTTTTAAAATGTGATACACAACATTTTTGTTCCATGATTATGACTTTATAATTTAATTGATTCAACCAAATGTTTTTTCCTATTTTTGCGCCACGTTGTACCACGAACAGAGCAGGGTAGGCAGAAGGAACTTAGTGTTAAAACACTCCGTTCCTAATTTTCAGTTGAATTTCTAAGGCATTGCGTCTTGAGTGGCAGAACTCAACGTCAAGCTTGGCCTCGACACTAAATCGAAGAAAGTGTAAATATGAAATATACAATTTGCTCGAGTCGAGACTCGAACTCACATCCTGTCACACTTTGCCCCTTCGCCACGACCGGCTTCCAACCAAATGTTGAAAATAGTAAATAAAAAAAACATATGATTTGCTGTGTATTATAGAACTTTAAACATACTAACTGCTGTCTACTGGTGTATTGAACTGGATCGCATGTGGGAACAGAAACTTGGGCGTCTTGATGCTGACCACGTACAGCGTGACGACCGGGTTGTTGGTGTTCACCTGGGAACAAATTAAATGTAAAATAAAAAAGATAAAAAAATAGAGACATAAAACAGGTCATGCCTGTTATATAAAATTGTGGTAAAAAAAATTAAACGATTAATTTACAATATATAAATATTTTGCCTAATATTCACATTAATGAAAGGAGAAAACCAATTCGATTGTCTCATGTAGCAAGACAAAGTGCGGCGTTAAGTTCTGTCGTTCTGCCTTAAGCAATATTTTTTCTATGTACCTTTGGATATCTCAAAGTTCTGATACTCGGGTACGCTGGCGGTTCTTGCTGATCCAGTCCATACCAAGGATATTTATGTTGTTGTACCGCTGAGTCGTTGTAAGTAACGTACATTAAACTTTGACCATCAGGACTGAACCATATAGCGCGGTCCAGCCGAAGAACTTCCGTCTCGTAAAGAAAATCTGGTACTCCATTAAATATTACTCCTGGTATTCCTGCAATAAAAAATTTTTTCATACTTGGTTTTTCTAAATTAAAAATATTCATAATTAGCTACCATCAGCAGATAATGGTACGGAATCCTTCGTGCACGAGTCCGAGTCGCACTTGACCGGCTTGTATATTTAAAAGCAAATTTTCAAAGACTCTCGGACATGGAGATACTACATGGTAGGTTGTATAAATTAATATTGTTATATAATTATTTCTTTTAATTATTATGAGACCGGCACATATTTTATATTTAATTTTATAAATACAATTTAATATACACAGTTAATTAAGTATAATACTTTATCACGGCCACTATGAAACATCGTTTATAGAAAGAAATAAAGATTTAAAATATTACAATATTTCACATATTTTGTTTGAACATTATAAGTGATTATATTCTCCATCTTATTTAAAATATTTTGGTGTATAAAGCAGTTATAATTTGTACATTTTACCTAATATCAGATCATATATAGATAGAGGCCAGTAGTGGCGCAAGGACACAAGCGTGCACGTGTGGGTTCGATTCCCACTTCCACATTTAATATTTCCATTTCTTTGCCCTGGCAACGAAGCAAAGTTCGACATTTAACACGCAATATCGCATCGCACTCAAGAATTCGGTGTAAAAGGAGTTTGGAGTGTCTTAACACTAAGTTCCCGCAATCTACCCTGCTATGGGGATATAGTGCGAAGCTAAAAAAAGAGCAAAGCTAACACATGAGCAGAGTACATTTACCTAACCAGATCATATAACAGCCACACGCGCTCATAAAAAATAATTGGATAGTAATTTGAAACGATTGAAGGGGCTGTTAGAAACGTAATGTTTAGGTTTAATAACATTAAAATATACAAATCTCAATCAGGTTTAGTTTTTAAAAAATGGCAACAATAGACTTCGTCATTAGATTTAATGGGACAAAATACTTTATGAATCATGATACAATGGAGACAGTGTCTGGTTGAAACCCGTAGGAAGAATAAATTAAGTTGAATGAATGAAATATTCAGCTGTAGACTCGTTGGTTGTGGGTTCGATTACCATTTGGGTGAATGATATATTTAATATTTTTATTTTCTTACTCTAGCAACGGAAAGATAAAAGAAAATATTTACAAGAGCTACTCTTCAAAATAGCAACTAAACTACAGCCAAAAAAAACCTATCATTCTTATCTATACTTATAATAAATCTGTAGAAAAGTCATTTCTGTACATTGAAAATATAAAAAAAAATAGCTAGGGTGTTAAAGGACAATTAACAGAATCCATTTCCAGCAATTTTGGATTTTTTTTCTGTTTGTCTATTTGTCTGTTTATGTGTACATGTATCACGTAAAAAGTACGCAACTACTTTTATATATAAAAATTACAAGTAAATCAGAGGAAGTTTTAGTTTTTATTTCATTGTAATCGCTTCACTCTATCAAAAGATATAAGTATTTAATGTTTTCAAGAAGTTAATATTTAAGATAGTAAAAATAGGTACATGTAACGCTATCTATGGGCAACAAATAGTAAGTACTATCGAATCTTGATAACGAATAAAACATATCTCAACAAGTTATTATTTGTTAAGCATTAATTACTTCGGGAAAAATATTATTAATTTAAACTTTAGCAAAATATAGTTTTTGATTATTTATACTGAGAAAACGGTATGTTTTAACTATGATCGAACGATTACAGTTTAACTATTAGCATTAACAATAGATGGCGCTTTGGCTAGATTCTCCAAAAAAAGAATATGGAAACATTTTAATTACATGACTGTTGATAAAAAAATAATATATTTTAAGCAATTTTTTTCATAGTAAAAACTACTGAATTAAATATAAAGAAAATTAAATAGTCTGCAAAATATAGTTTTTGATTACTTATACTCAGAAAAAGGTATGTTTTAACTACGATCGAACGGTTATAGTTAAGCTATTAGCACAATAGATGGCGCTCTGGAGTTAAAGGATGGTTAAATCTATGTAATCTAATTTAAAAATTATTATCTGTTTTTCTATTTACATAACCAATTATTGTGTAAAAAGTACAAAACTAATGTACCTATATAACTTTTACACATAAAAATAGTGCGTAATTTAAGGTACTATTTACTTTTTTTAGTTTAGTTTGTTTAATTGCAATCACTTTACTCTACCAAAATATATATAGTACGTATGCATGTATGTATATATTTATATATTTTTATGTATGTATGTTGTGTTTTTATCAGTGTATGTATGTTTATATGATAAATAACTTATATATCTATATATATATAAAATCGAAAGGTCACTCACTCATCTTGAAATCTCAGAAACTACATGTGCTAGGAATCTCAAATTTTGCATAGGAGATATTTATAGGACGTAGGTGCTCGCTAAGACGGGAATTTGCAATATTCGACTTCTAAGGGTTTGTTTTTGGGGTCGAAAGTTTGTAAGTTTGAAACTTCGTTACTACAAATGCTAGGAGTCTCAAATTTTGCATGGACGTCACTTATAGGACGTAGGTACTCATAAAGACAGAAATTAATAGTAACGTAGTTCACGCAGGCGAAGCCGCGGGCTGGCCGCTAGTTACACATATAGTTTTCCTTACAATCCGACGCACGTGCCTGCGAGTCTGTCCGAACTATAAACCTAATCTAATACGGAATTTTCAAAGGATTCGAACCGTGTCAAATTATACCTACTATTCGTATACATAAAAGCTCACAAAGCTCTACTTAGCTGGATTGCCTTTCGACGAGGGTGGAATTTAAAGTTTGACAAAAGGAACAAGTGCCCCAAGTGTTGGTATTAGAACACTTGTTAGCTTGTTAACTTTTTGAGTGGTAATTAATGAGACCGTCGTGACGCAATGAATGACTGTAAACACGATGGTTGTAGGTTTGATCCCCACACGTGGGAGTGATATTTAAAATACACTCAAGTAACCCCTTACTAAATTAATCAACGACATGTCTCGAGACTTGCGTAGTTCAGAAGTCATCTAAGCGACGACATTCACATTTGTACGAAAGCAACAACTTTTAAACATTTCTAAAGTCAAATACGACTTGACGTAAGGCTAAGCTTGTTAAGTTTTAAATAGAAAACTTTTAATTAGTACTAATTTGATTGAGATTTTGTGTTTAAACGTATTTATAATAACACGTTGCATTCACTTTGTCAATAAAATAATGTTCCTGTGAGACTAAAGGTTTCAAGTTAATCTTAATTAAATTTTAATCAAAATTTGATAATTATATTATATAGAAAAAAAAGACGTTAACTAATGAATACTCTTTGTCTTATAACGAATAATATATGTAAAACAATTTATTTTTAGTACATTTTTTAATCTTAACCTCTTTACCAAAAACTGCCTGGATTAGAACTGAGTACTCTCAACTTATTTAACTATATTATCATACTGTATCACATCGCTAATAGCACATTAATGTAACGACCAAATATCCTCGTCGTCTCGTTAAAATAAACGTCACGTCATTTTTCATTCGTGTAAGCGGCTTTTGTCTCTCTTTTCCGCATCTTTTAACGAAATTAATGAGAGCCGGTAAACTCGAAAACAGTCAACAGAAATTATGTTTAAACTTTAAAGTGTATTTAAATAGACCTAGTGACTCATACTTCTATACAATTATACTTAAAATAATGAATTCTACAATTTTTTTCCTAACTTTACATGGAGTTGAAACAAAAAAAATGATTGTCAAATCTCTAAGCTGGTAACGAGGTAAGGCGCGGCGTTGTGTTCCGCCACTCAACACGCAAGAATTCGGCGGAAAGTGGAGAACGGAGTGTCCTAACTAGATTCGCTCTGCATATCGTGCTGTGTGCGAGATACAGCAATAAGCTAAAAAGTTATCTTTAAAATGATAAGAGGGTTGTAAAAACCACCAGTTAATTTTTCAATTTTCCAGTTAGTTCATTCGTCATTTTTCAATAGTTTCACACAGTATCCCATATACAGCAGGATAATCAAAACAGGAAACGAAAACAATTCATTTTCTTCTAGTGAAAATAGAACCTGCCAGCTGTGCCGCTGAGCCACAACGGCTTCTTTAATATTAAAGTCAGATCCTTGTATACAAAACTCTTACCATTGCTAGTAATTCTGCAGACCAGAGTCTTCAGCACTTTGGGCTTGTAATAGATGTCGTTGTCGTACACGAACACCAGGCCGGTGCCGGTGGGCGCCCACTCCGCGTACTGCAGCAAGGGTGCTGATCGGTCCTCCTCTATGGGTGATATTGGGATTTTGTTTCTGTAGAAAACGTATAATTGGTCAATTTCTGATACGGACGTATATAAACACGTTCTATATTAATTATTTCTTTCATGTAAATTTAGAGTTGTTTTTTTTTTTTAGAGTTGTTCTGCGGAACTCTATACCGCATTTTCGTCGAACCAGACAGATGGATTATTTTGCTTATTGAATCATTATGTTGATAAACAGACAACTGATATGCCTGGTCTGTTTTGTTTTTTCACAGCTTCACGTTGTATCTTGTTCATATGCAGAGGGAACCTGGAAAATTTCCCATTCCGTTCCCCACTTTTTGCTGAATTCAGGAGTCATTGCGGGTTGGGCGGCCTAAATCAACGCCGTGCTTTGCTTCTATCAGCACTCTGATAGAAGCAAATGAAAATATTAAATATGTCATTTGCTCGAGTGGCATTTGAATCTACAACCTGTCTCGTTTACACTCAACACACGCTTGTGCCCGCTGTGTTGGTTTAAGATAATAATTTTAGTGCACCGGTAATAAATTATTCAACATTCAAAAATGAAGTATATATATAATAAACTTACCTTGTTATAACATCGAACACGTGGTACCTGGCGAGGCGCGCGTGCCTCCACCCCGGCCTTACGTCTGATATGAGAAGCACGAATTTCAAATCTGATGATACTTTGAAGTCCACTGCGTTTAGCTCTCTCTGGAAAAAAAGATGATAGTAATTAATTGTATTATTTTAGTTGTAGGTAATGTGTGGAAACGGTTGTGGACAAAATCCGATCTAAAAAATGTTTATTGTACTAATTAAAAGTATTTTAACATACTTAATTGCATATACTTTGGTATGCCTAACATGTATATCTAATTGCCTGTCAGTTAATACGATTGTCTTTAATAGTTGCCTCGCGTACTGCCTTTCTTTGAAAATAAGCTGACTGTATCTTGTTCCCAAGTCTTTAAGTCTTTCAGTTCGCTAACAAAAAGGTAAGAATCCCAGACCTAATGATGTCGTCTACATGAAACACGTCTTGATATAATTATATCAAACTTCAGGTAAGGGGAGAAGATTTGTTCGAAGCTTTACGCTCTTTAATAAGTTTGCACTTTTTTTTTATTTTTCTCGTTGAGCCATTTTTCTTTTAATAGTAATACGAAATTATTGCCGCGACCATCTTTAATAAGAAATTTATAGATCTTACTCGTTTTGTTTCCACCACTAGGTAGATCAATATGCAACTATTTTGACAGAAAGTCGAAAATAGGATTACTTGGATGAGAGTCGCAGGTACCTACAGTAACTGATTAAGAATCATACATATATACATTCATAGCTTCACGCCTTATCCCTAGCGGGGTAGTCAGAGAGAACGGAGCGCCAAACGCTACGGTCTCTACATACCTCTTTCGCCTCGTCCACTGTCATCAACCTCTTCATACATGCCCTCCGTGGGACCCTCGTGCTTTTGACCTTCCTCCAGTATCTTTGATACTGTGTTTTCGAAGATTAACCGAGGTCTCCCCCTACCTCTCTTACCGCTTATTTTTTCATCATAGATCTATTGTCAAGTAAGACTCAGTGGAATGAATTAATTTGATTTTCTCAGTTTCATACAAGACGAAGTCTATGTCTCAATACTAGGTTCCCTGTGCTTATCCTGATATATGCTCACTTTACTCAGCTCATTTTATATTAGCTTTTTGATATCGACCTTCATTCATCACTTTGAATAATAATCTCTGTGTTTTTAGGACAAAGTTCGTTTTACAATAAAAATATTACGCTCCATATTAATATTTACATTAGTCGAGAAGTAAATTTCTAACGGTTCCATAAGTATACAGGACTTTTTTACAGTTATTATTTTTATTCATGGCGTTTTGTGGAGAAAATAATGAATAAAGGCATGTTATTTTTGTTTATTTGATAATTACCAAACGAAACCAATTCTAACTTTAATTGAACTTAGGACCTATCTTCAATTTAAAGCTATCCACCTTAACTTTAACTATACGAGTATTACCATGAGGGTAAAAGGAATAAGACAAAAGCTCGTTACCCAACTTGGGAGTAAAATAAGTTTTTCATACACCATTACTCCCGAACGCCTCCATTCTTCCTTCCATTTGAGAACGTGCGTGGAACTAAATAAATTGTATCAATAAGTTCACGTCGCTTAGCCGACGTTGAGATATTACTCTTTCTAGGTTTATTTATGTCAAATTTATTGATTTTGAGCTTTTCTTTGCCACATTGGTAAATAGACTATTGTCATTATTTGTTCTTTGTTTATTAAGCTTCAACTTGTATTCCTCATGTATAGAAAGTAGACTCAGTGCTTAAGAGTTTCTTACTCTGCTCTCAGTACAATACTCGAGATATGGTGACTGGTGTATCGTAATGTCTTGTTGCCAGAGCGTAAAAATTAAAATAATAATTTTCCGAGCATTTTTTTTACGAGAGTCCTATCATGATGATAATGGTAGTAAAGACTTATGATCCTTATGTAATACAATTTCCCCAAATAAAACTTTACAATGTGAAAAACGGAGAAATAGGAGAATGCACAGACGACATAAGAAAATACAATACAATCTTGAAACATGCAACCAAAACGAGCAATTCTAATTTGTACGTACGAGTACAGCTACAGGCAGTGTCGGTAGAATACTAATTACGCCTCAGTGTGTACTCGTACGGCGCGTCCGTAGGCGTGTGCAATTACTTTACATATGGATGTTTACATAATATGCGAGGCCAGGCGTAGCGCCGGACCGCAAGCGAGCGACTATAAGCGCATAGGTCGTGGGTTCGATTAACATCGAACTTTTATTTTCTCCCTCTGGTAACGAGACAAATCACGGAATTCAACGGACCGTCTCTCAACACGCGATGTCCGAGGGTACGGAGAGTCTTATCCCTAAGTTTCCCGGTTGAATGCGCCTTCCCTTACTATGTGTACCACACACCGTGAATAAAACAAAGTAAATGTATACACATGATATAACTTAGGTATATGTTAATTGTATAATATAGTATAACAATTTTCGAGGCAAAGACTCGACTACCTAACTAATTTCAATATATTGAGTGATATTTTTCAAAGCTGTTATTTGTCTTGCTTTAAAAGGACAATGAAATGGAAGTAATTCACACTATAATTGTTCCCCTCAGCGGGAATCGAACTTACAACGATCTCATCAACTCGTTTATAGTTAAAAACTATTACACTGTTTCGTAGCATTAAGCTGTTTGCATATATTTGTGATAAATGAGCGACAGCAAATTACGAAAATTAAACAAATGTATGTCACATACTGCAATATAGTTATAAAAGATAGACTTGTTTTACCCAAAGGGTATTGGAATTGCTCCTGTGACCCTGGCTATACGAGATTATGCCAGTTGAACGTGAGAATATTATGTCAGCTTTGAATAACACAATAATAAATATTTTGTACTTATCTGTACTATTATAAAACTGAATTATTTATTTGGTTGAACGCACTCATCTCCAAAACCACTGTTGTTGGATACTCCTATTCTACAACGTATAAAATTGTAGTAAAGAAGTGCTGTGTTGCACAGATTGTGCTAAAAGTACAAGTAACTCACGTGAACAAATCTGACGAAAGGAACATTTCATTACTGAACTCATTGTAGTAAAAAGGCAAGTCGACGCTATTCGGTAACGAGAGTCGAGGCTTAGCGAGTGCTATACTACAGTACGTGTGTTTTCTATTGTTAAGTTCGAACTGCTGTCACACTGTACAAGTTCACTTAGCTGAAATATTTAAATTTCCTAGTTTCACGTTGTATACCACATATAGAAGGCTGAGGAAACCTGGGAACCTAGTGTTCAAACACTACATTCGAATTCTGGAGGCATTGTTTTCGTTTTACGTTTCGTGTTTCGAAAAAAATAAAATATGAAGTATTTAATTCCTTGCGTGGGAATCGAACTCACAACCTGTTGTGTTTACATTGGCACGTTAGTGTCCCTGCGCGAATATTGTAAACGAATGTTCATATACATATATACATATATATAGGCAGAGGGAACCTACAGCTACGGCATTCGTTACTTTTTCTCAAAATTTTCTTGACACTCCGCGTTATATGGCGAAAAAATGTCTTCAAAATATGTTCCATATGTAAAATAAATATACTTATTTTAATAAGAATACAGGCCATATATTGGTCTAATAATAAAAAACATATTCATAAATTTAAAAAAATAGTTTTAGAATGTTAAAAATAGTCAATAAATGGTATTTTCTCCCGATCGATGTGTTGTGTTGTCGAGGTAGCGAACTTTTGTAAAAAAAACCTCTACAAATATGCTAATATCAAAAAAGGAGGTTGTAAGCGCGCTTATAAGAATTCCGACGTCGCTTGTTAAGTAGTATGGCTTAGGGTCCGAGCGCTTGGACGGTTTCCAAGAGGCGCGGGTACAAATTCTCCTACGTTCAAAGTTTCATGAGTTTCCAAAAATGTTTTATAAATAACATTGTAAAAACTTCGGTGTAATATACGTCCTTTATGTAATCATTTGAAAATCCATACATCGTTGCTTTTTACGTCCCCCGTGTACCCAGGGGTCAGTATTGAGATCGAACTCACTGCGACGGTGATTTGTGAAGGATTGAGGGTTTACTTTTAAGAATATGTTCTTACAAAATTGTAATGACATACTTATGGGGAAAATTATTTTTTCAATTTCATGCTATACCTCGCTTATAGCAGGGTAAGCTGAGGGAACCTGTTGTAAACACTCTGTAAATCATTTTCCATCCAGGTTTTGAGACATTCCGTGCGTTACCAAAGAGCTAACATTGAACCTATAGCCGTCAGTTTACAGTTAAAGTCAGGGTATACTCGTACCATTATCATTCAAAACTCTGGGGAGACATAACATGATGTTGAGTTACGCAACTAAACACGCAATGTCCCGAAATTTGGGCAGTGCGTGGGGAACGCAGTGTCTTAACACTAGTTTCTCGTTTCTCTCTAGTCTTTGCCTTCTTATATGTGGGAACAATGAAGCTTCGCAAAAATAGAAAATAACAATACAGATATTATATTGCAAATTTCTTTTAGAGACCAATAAGTAATATTTTCAACATTTCAAATTTAACTTTGAATTTAACTAAAAATTTTCAACATTCTGATGTTTCGAATGAATATAAAATTGGCTGTTTTATTATTTTATTTGACAAGTTGAAACCTTTCTAAATCCATTTGGCATAAAAATACTTTGCACAAGCACCTAACTGAACATGAAAGCGCCAAATCGAGTAATAATATTAAATATAAAGTACATTTTACATTTTTCTTTACTTCGATTATGACATCTAGTACGGTAGAGGGAAGGGAAGGTTAGTGTTAAGGCACTTTGTGCTCCACCAATCATTCCTCCGAGTGGAGAACAATTAGGCGAAGTAATACTTAACTACGATAGCCTCGACAATCGAATTTAAAATATGAATAACAACACAAACGTCAAAGTGCACATCTGCTTAAAGAGTTATTGCGTGACTATAACATAAATAAAAAATTGCAGCGTAGCGAGGAATATTTACAAAAACAATACTTACAAAAGTGGAATTGTTCATTAACAGTCGTGTAGTGAAGTTCTTCACGTTGAAGAGAGTCAGACCACCCCACCTGTCCCGGAACACCAGCTCGTCATCTGTAACAGAAATAACAACAGTTTCATATATTTCTTGTATATTTTCTTTTAGCATCACCCAAATGGCAGTAAGAGCCCAGTGTTAACACATCGTTGTTGTTGTCGGGTGTCGAAATTAAATGTCTTATTATATTGGAAATATGAAAATATTTTGTGTAATATTTTTTTATACATAAATATAATTTAATCATCTTCATGCTGTATACCGCATATAACGGGGTGGACAAGGGGAACCTAAGGTTAAGGAACAGAGTGCTGTTCCCCATGCATCACTAAATGAGTGTGTTAGCACTATATTACCTTGCTGTATACAGGATATAGCATAAGGAAGTAGCTTAAATAAATATATATATGTATATATTTAGTTCACATTCATTTCACTTCGGAAGCTCTCAAAAGATATTTTCGTGTTGTATATCGTCGCGACCAATCCATCAACGTCGCCACTTTCCCACATGATGACATAATGTATGGGAACTTCTCGTTTATAAATACAAGTAGGTATAGGCGTATTTGGGAAAGGCTTATTGCGATAATAAAGTTCTCGTGGCGCATTGGTGAGGATACCAGATTCAATTTTCACTAGAAAGATTGTTGATTTTTTGTTTTTCCGATACAGTTATCACTATCCATACCTATATTATAAATTCGAAAGTAACTCTGTCTGTCTGTCTGTCTTTTACGCATCAGGGCCAAACCGCTAATTTAATTGTGATAAAATACTCATATAGAGACACATGAGGGTACCGGGATGAACATAGGATACTTTTTTTTCTCATATTTGTAATATTTTCGATATATACCAATATATTAAAGTCGTTGCTAAGCAACGATTTGCAAAGTTTGTTGTTAGAAAACGTCACCCAAAATGAGCTTGCTTAACGCATCTCTCTATTGAAAACTGAAAATAATTTCATAAATATATTTAATAAATATTCGTAT
>DWNA01000729.1:0-19572 GCA_018249835.1 Heliconius besckei | reverse complement strand
ACAGCATCAGTAGCTTACACAAAGAGAAGAAAAAGAACAATATTTATTAGGTTTTTGCATTAAGATTAAGCCTGCCTACCCATTACTTAACCTATCGAAGTCGCTACTATCAGAGGCGCCTTACGTTACAAGCCACTGTACTCAATTAAACTGATAAATATTGATAAGCGAGATAACAATCGGGTACCTAGATATTTTTATAGCATTAAATATTTATATGTCACATTGATTGCGATCATGGCAAAGCAGGATTGGAACCCAATTGGGGTTGAAAATTTTTCATATATCATTTATTTTTATTTCCAAGTAAGCTCAACGCTCTGGCTCGTCACCGGGGCGAAAATGAAATAATCAATATGTCATTTCTTTAAGTAGGAGTTGAAGCCACCCCACTAAACCCACACTTGTGCCACTGTGCCACGACGGCCTATTTAATTGTTTTTACTCACTTAATTTACTTTACTCACTTACATTAATATGAATCATTATAATATAAAATACCTACCTGTAATAAATTGGATTTTTTAATCAATTTTAATACATTATAACAATTGACACAAGGTCTCCAACCTTTGAAATGATAATCACATATTTTTTTGTAATAATCAATCAAGTACGTACCTAAATTCATCAAAATTATTTCGTAAAGTCATTGTTTGCGAAAGTAATTTGTCTGGTTTTCTAATCTCTAGACATTTTTGGTTCTAGAGAGAGAAATGGAGTAGACTTATTACTTATTTTTTAGTAGGATAGAAGTAGAGGGAACCTGGGCACCTTGTGGTTAGACAATTCACAACCTGTCGGGCTTACCATCGCTCGTTTGTGTGCTCCTGCCACGACTGGACTGAATCACTTATTGTTTTACCTATTAGTTAATATTTGAATATTATTTAATTTCATGGTTCGCAGTGCGGCAACGTCTTATTATAAACGGGTTGTTTGTTGATTATATTTATTTATTTCCTTGCTCTGGTTACAATATAAAGCGCGGTGTTGAATTACGCCACTCTGCACGCAATTGAATTGAGAAACAGAGTGTCTTTACACTAGGTTACATCGACCTATCCTTGTTTGCTGAAAAAATAGTTTAAAAAATACCTAATAAAATGATCAATCAACTAATCCTATTTAGACTTGAAACTGTTTAAAATAAATCTGCTTAGTCTATGAAAATAAGAAAATAGTTCAAAACTTGTGTAAATCGATTGAAGTTGTATGCAATAGCTTTGTATGAGGGGAAATGACATGTCATGTATAATTGAGACCGTCTGGGATTGATTAAATGGAAACTTAATGTTTTGCTGTACAAATATTTATTAATTTAACATTTATAGCACAGGTGTGTGACTGTATACGCGATGGTTATGAGTTCGATTCCCACTTGAGGAAATGAATATTAAAATATTTCATTTCATTTTTACCAGAGCGAATGCTCTGGTAAAAAGGCGTTGAGTTTAGCCACTCAATACGCCTCATATACGAAAACCAGTATACAGCGTGAAATTAAAAACGTAAAAAATACATATATCTCACTATCTTTTACGTCCGGCTTCGCCCGCTTGTCCAAATGGAAATAATTATGAATTGACTACGATTAACGTGATAACCCAGAATACTCCATACAAAAGCCCGTTACATTCAGGAATTATTAGATATTTTGTACCTTTCAAAAGCAAAACAAATTCAAAACTACTGTGCCACACGTCCGTACGTACGTACGATACTCTCCAATCAATATTTTTCTAACCCAAATACTTACAATTGACCGTTAATCCGCAAAAAGTTCAAAGTAAATAGTATGAAACGTCGCACATTCGCTATCAGACCGCCGCGCTGCCAGGATAAGCTACCATCTGCCTATGATTGATGATCTGATAAGGGACACCAGCCCGAGCGATTACACCTGATAACGCGCTGTATACGTAGTGTCTAATCAAAGCTTCGAAAAATCTAATATCGAAAATGAAGTAAACATATCAATCAAAATTAATAGTAATATATGCTAACTATATTTATTTTTGTGTGTAGTTTGTTTTTTAGTTTCACACTATATCTCTTATATAGCAGGGTAGGCAGAGAAGTCTTCAGACAGTGCTATTTACCACAAAAATTTTAAGTTATTGCACGTTGTGTAGGAAAACACAAGTTCTTGTTTTGTCTTAACCTACTATAACTTATTACTTTAAGGAGAATCACGAGCATCTAAAAATAAGAAAAACAAAAGAAATAAATCCAAAAAACAGTTACTTACGTCCCAATACTTGAACAGAAACCTATTTACCTCATCTAAGATCGACATAACGGTGGCGTTTGATAACAAAATGAGATATTATCAAAATTGTGAATTCTGTTGAAATTATACCATTGTTTTCGTAAAACGACCACTCACTGTCCCATGGACGTCTATTGGAGGCATCGCCGTTAGGCACATTCGGACAAACGTAGCTAGCTCGGGATAATTCTATGCCACGATAACGTCGAGAGAGATGAGGCCGTCGTGGTATAGTATGTGACTGTTAACGATGGTGGTTGTGAGTTCGATTCCCACGAGACAATGAATGAATTCTCTGGCAACAAGACGTTAAGTTGTTAAGTTATTCTACTCAACACGCTTTGTCTGGAAAATTTTACGGATAGTGGGAATAGATTGTCGTCTTATCGCTAGGTTCCCTTTGCCTCCCCTGTTATAATCGGGATACAGCGTGAAATGATATGAAATGATAGTATGATTAAGAATTGACTGGTCTGGCATTGACAGCCCGGTCAAAGGAAACCCTTCGACCGGGCTGCAGGTTTTAGGCGATCCATTTAGCGCATCCTTGATGAGATGCATTTTAATCAATTAACCCGCAAAACGCGGTTCACGAGCCATTGGGCAGTGAAATAAGGCCCACCGCAACGTTTTCGGTGTGTAGGTACTTTGGAGTATCTCCGGTTTCAAAATTTTTGACGTGACGTCTCACTTTGTGTACAGGGTGAAGTGGATTTAATATAAGATTTTTAAAAAATCGTTTCACGCTGTATCCCGCATAAAGTAAAGTGGATAGAGGTGAGCTAGTCCTAAGTCACTCCATTCTCCAAGTCATAAGATTAGATATAAATAACTTTAAATTTTACAATTTGTATATATTTTTTCCAAATAAAAATATTCGTATTAGAATTATATTAAAATTACAACAAAAAACAATTTTAGGAACGAACCCACTACCTACAACAATATCGCTAACCATTATACAGACAGGTTCAATAAATTAAGTCACAGCCTATATATTTAAAAGTTTTGAACGATAAGCTTATAAGCGAAAATCGTTTTTCTTATTTTGCCTTACAGCTCAGGTTTTGGTCTGTCGTTTAGAAATTTGATATCAGATTGAAGGCTGGTTTTAAAGTGCTTCATAATAAATACTTACATACATCTCCACATATACAAATAACTGTTTCATTAAACTAATGTATAGATATCTCTATAGATATCTCTCTATCTCTGTTTAGTAATAGAATATCTCTCTGGAGTGAGAATCTAGTGATAAAATATTCTGTTCTCCATATCATCGCCCGAATTCCAGATATCGTGTTGATTGGTGGAAGTTGATGGCGTGTTTGGTCTTGCCAGAGCGAGGAAATGAAAATAATTCGTTCCTTGATTGAGAATCAAATTCACAACCATCACGCTCATAGACAGTCGCTGTTCCGTTACCTCACGACGACCTTAAAACTCCACAATCCAGCAAAAGATTAAAAAAAATGTTTTTCAAAATATATCACAATCTTGTAAATCAAATGACATGTACATTTTAATTCATACAAAGTGAAATGATAAGAGTTCATAAAAAAAATATGTGTTGAAATCCATAATCACGAACAAAATTATGTCAGCTGATAACAAACTGTAAATAATTGGTCAGTTTTGCTGAGTGACTAACAACAATCAATCAATCATTAGGTTTGCGTAACATCGCGTCAATGATAGCTTTATTTAATGCGTAATTTTCCTGGTCTAATCATGTTTTTGGGTATAAGTTGGATTGGAATGTCTCGAATCCAGGTAAAAGGTGGAGAGCGAAGTGTTTCGACACTAGGTTCTTTCTGCCTACCTTGCTATTGACGGGAAAAAGCGTAAAGCTAACCAACTATATAAGTTCATTTCATTAATATTTGATATCTGTGTCAATTTGAACACGATACGTTTTGGCGTTATCTGTAATCTTTCTTTCACTTGTTCCTGATTAAAAGTTCCAATATCAAAATGTTAGAATTCCATTGTTTCTTTAAGTTAAGCTTATCAAATTTAAAATTGAGCTTTCATTGACAAACTTTTATATTTGCCCACGTTCTCTACTTCAGTATCTAATCGGATCTTAATTTAGTCGTAGCTCAGCGATTAAACATCTAACGGGATGGTTGCGTGTTCGATTCCAACTCCATAATGAATTATTTTCATTTCCTCGCTCTAGAAAAAAGACAAAGCGCGGCATTGAGAGTGTCTTAACACTAGCTTCCTTCTATCTACTCTGCTAGAAGCGGGATACAGCTTAGAGTTATTTCTTAATTATTGTCTTCAATATTACAAACAGAAACTAGTGATTAATACTAGGCTCTACACTACTCGCAGACATTTGCCACACAGCCTAGTACCAAATTAAGAAAAACAACCTCATGTTTTTCTCATTTGTCCACAGAAGAGGCCACCAGTCCAGACAGCGGTGTGAAGGACCAGCGGGAGACGGGGGCGCGGGACGGCGAGGGGACTCCCGAGTCCCCCGCGTCCCGCGTCTCGCCGGATGACAGGGACATAGAGCACAGCATCCCGGCCACTCTTATACAGGATCCTAATGCTGAAAGGTAGAGATTGAGTTTTTTTTTTGTTTATTATTTTTTTTTGTTTTATGATGTGAGAATACAGCGCGAAAATAAAATTAATAAATAATTAATAACATTTCCGAATTCGGCGGAAAGTGGGAAACGGAGGTGACTTATTGGGAACGGAGTGTTTTATTACTAGTTCCCAGAATTCTTTACCTACAACGCTATGTGCAGGATAGAACGTGAAGCTAAAAGTAAATAAAGGTAGTTAGGTACTTTTACTCCTGAGTACAAATTTTAAATTAATCCTTAATTGAAAGGAAGTTATTAATGTTTTTATCTATAACAACATTTTCATCATAATTATGTGATTATAAAAAAAAATGATGTTTCTAAGAATTTTGGAGTTATTACACCTACTAAGGTACATTAATTACATACAGATAATAAAAGTATTATAATTTAGGTATGTAGGTATCGATCGACATATTTCTGTTAATATATGTTTAAAAAATAAATAACATATTTAAGTTTTGAAAAAAAAATTATGACATAGATCGTCTGCGTGTAAACGCGATGGATATGGGTTCGATGTCCACAGGGAATTAATTACTTTCATTTCCTAGCTCTAGTAACAAGATAAAACGTGGCGTTGAGTTTCGCCACACAACACACAATTTCTTGAAAATTATAGAAGATTAAATTATCTTATAACTTAAATTATCACTTAAATATATATTTAGGTAAACAACCAAAAGCCAAAAATACTATAAAATATCATAAAACAATTCTTCTAAACAAAAAATAAAAACCATAACAAAATATGAACTTCGATAGAAATATGAATAACGAAACGCAGTGCTATCTGCCATACATTCGTAACACTCCCGACACTCACATTGTCTACTTGACGGTGGTCTCGCCTTCAATCCGCTATGTCCACTTTAACGACCCTATTGTTTTCAATGATCAGTTGTCAACTGAATAAACCAAATAACGTCGACGACTCCATTCCATCTCTATTCCTTCCGTATAAAGCACATATTTCCTTGCACAAAGTTGCTACGTAAACTGGCTGGAACATCGAAATGAATGGATACGCGATACTGACAGCTAGTAGGTAGTGACACTAAAAAATATCAAGAATTTCTCATTTGACACTTCATCAATATCTGTTATAGTGGGAAGGATCTATCTTGATAATTATCGCGACTGATAAAAAGGCAATTTTTAGTGAATGTGCATCGTATGATTTATTAATGTGCATTTATATAGTACCTACCTAATTGATAGCGAAAATTGAACTGTTTTGTATTTTTTTGGCTAAAAGAATTTGATGTCATTAGGTGATAAGATTAAAAAATACGCAAAAAAATTATAAAGACCACAAAATATAGTGTTATCAAACTGAATTTTTCATTATTCCAAAGACACAACAGACAGACATTTACAAGAATTTAAAGATAATCGTCAATTAGGTTGTTAGATTGTAGATATATGATTCCATCCAATCAATTTTAATAAATCATTCAATGAAAATAGGACCTGCTATCTTTCTGATAAGAGACACTGCATTACGGCGTGCTTTATCACTAATACATGACCACACAGGTGGATTTTCACCCCCATTACGCATTTCTTTTTTTAGTATCTTTATTTAAAGGAAATACTTAATGTCTAACGAAATACCGTAACACTATATTTCCAGATTTCCTCGGTGTGCTCATAGGCTATGTTATATACGGGATATACAAAAATACTAAGGAAAAGATAAAGAAGGAAGCTTTCTGTCAATAAACAAATTATTATTTTTTATTTGAAGTCTATTAGAAATAACATTTTATTTTTAAATTTTCTCTTGTCTAAAAAAAATAGTTATTCATATTTTTCCTTTTCTTTACACATGATATCATAAAACGTAGAATTACCTAAAAAGAATTCGCTATCAAATTTCTGTAAGCATTAAACTAACTACTGTACTATAGAATAAAATTACTCTGTTACATCCTTATCCCACATCTAAGATGCATCTCACAATAAAAAGATATACCATTAAATTGATTTTTCAACAACTTAATTAGGTTTCTAATATTTTTAAACCAATAAAAACTGGACTCTACTTTGCAGGTAGATTCTTTTTGTTATTGAAATCCCACTACAGAAATTTAGCTTTTATAATTTCGATCTTATTCTATGATTAATAGGATGTGTAATATAAAATATGGATAATTTCAACCGCATAATATATTTGTAATGTATACGTAAACTGCTCAATCACTGTCAATTAGGTGCAGTGAAGAGATGCCATCAATCATAAACGTTCTCTAGAGCTGAATGATCCTGAGGGTCCATTGTTTAGAATTTAGACTTCTTGTATTTATATATTTCAAGATGATATTTTCACTATAGTAAAGAGGTTCACACTCTATTTCGTATTCAGCTAGATAGAGGGAACATAGTGTTGAGACACTCCGTTTTTTATGCACCAAAGGAAAAAAATTAAAACAATTCATTTCCCCCAAATGGGAATAAACCCGTAACTGTTGCGTTTACAGTCAGACGGTGTGCCACTGTACCACCTCGTTGTTTTCACTTAATATTTTATAAAGTCGAAATTAATCACGCTTTTCTTTAAATACTTAGTGTTCCATACAGAAATATGCGTTATTTATTTATTAATTCTTATAACTAACCAATTAATAACAGATAGTTAACTTAACTACAGCTTAAGGCAAAATTATACTCGACCGAAAAAAAAAGTACCGTCTCTACGTAATATTCTTTAACAAAATATAACATTTTCTAACGACTTCCAATACGCTACTCCTGTCTTATATAAATCAAACAAAAAAATGGGAAAAAAAAACAACAAAATTATCAACATTCCGCTGTTTTATAGCTCCGAGAAGGAGACATCTGTGCCGATTTTAAAATTCACAATGTAACTGCGAAATTATTCAAACCATGTCAGGTGTCCCCCATACGCCCGCCCGACGCAGTATTTGCCTCCAAAACTATATATATAAACTAAATTTATCCTTATAGGGTAAGGAAATGGCTAAATGCCTTCGTGGTGCTGGTGGAAATTCATATTGTATATGGGGAAATAGTAGGTTCGAGATTTCGGTTGGGGGAACATGAATTTTGAAATGAGTTAAATAAAACATAGTTTATAAAATCACTTATTTTTTCTTTATTTTCATAAAAGTTGGTGCAGAAATGTAAATTATCGAAAATATTATTATGTATAAATCTACAACACCTAATTAAATTTTTGTATAGAAAATAATTATGGACAGTCATTGTGCAGCGGCACGTCATGTTCCTGTAAACGCGACGACTGTGGGTTCGATTCCTAGTCAGTAACTGTCAAATTGTGGCTTGGGAACAAAGTGTCTGACACTAAATTCCTTTTGCCAATATATTATGCTGGTACCTATCCTGATTACACAGCATTTAGCTAAAAAAAAATAACACAAAAATTTAATCAAAAATAGGATTTCCGACGTTCGTGATCGCTTACAATTCATGTCACATAAACACCGGTGATTGATTGACCCGCAGCCGACTAATGCGTATAGGAAACTATAAACAGCTGGCGATTTTGTTTAGTTTCGTCATTTTAAAAGTTTTTTGTCGTGACGGGGAATTGAACCCACGCTACGCTTAATGAATTACAGGGCTAGTATGTTTTGTAAACCGTCTGTTGTTTTAATCTAATTTGTATATAAATTGACATTATCTATCTGTTATATATATAGAAATGTGTTTCGTCGACTAGTAATTAACATATTGAAATTTGATATATATTTATATTTTCTTGTATCATATCGGAAAGTAATAGTAAGTAATATAATATTAAATTACTGAATACTTTTCGCAGTTTTTGACGGTTAGCTAAGCAAGTAACATCCAACACGCAACCTTTGCTTATAAAGAAAAGAAGACAAAATTTTGTGTAGCTAATAAAATTGCATTATCTCCAACATTGTAAAAGTGGGAAATGGAGTGTCTTAACACTAGGTCCCCTCTGCCCGCTCTCCTATAAGCGTAATACAGCGTGTTCCTAAACCACAAAAACACATACACACCAACGTATCACGCCTTTACAAACGTATCGTATATAAAAGGGGCATTTTTGTTAGAGGAAATCTGTTCATGATATGTGTAAATCCATCCCTTGTCCGTTAAAGGGGGTGCTGACGTTTTGTTCCCGAGATTTTCTTGTCAACCCTGTTTGTAATCTTTGGGAAAAGTTGTCTTTTACTGAGGTGATCCGCTGAGGCATACAGTATAACTATATTATATACATATATATGTAATTTGTAGAGTTTCAAAAGTCAAGTTTTAAGCATCTATTAAAAATAAAAAAAACCAGCTTCATGATTTATCCTTCATAGTTCGCTACGTAGAGGGAGGGAACCTAGTGTTAAGACACTTTGATGCTCACTTTTCGCCTAATTTCGATTCATTGCGTTTTAAGTGGAAGTAAAAACGCCCTTTGTCTTGTTACCACTTTGAGAGAATGAAAAAAATCATATCCTCAAGTAGGTAATGAACCGACAGTTGTCGTTTTTAGTTGATTAAAATTTCAATAAAATATTCATTAATCTTGTAAGTCTCATTAGAACAATAGGGTGACCTGAATGAGAACATTTGACTCTATATTAAAAAAATCTTTTTATTCCGTTTATATGTGCTTTGCCATTAGTACCGTACAGATATTTTTCTATTGTAATCAGATTTAAAATAATAAATTTAATAGTCACGAATAAGAATGAGACGCGGCGTTGAAATCCGCCACATAACACTCAATGTCTCGAGATTTCGAAGTTAACTCTAGTTTCTTCTAAAGCTTCTTTTTAGTTTTTACATACAAGATAATTTTATACTTTTTTGTTTTTGTTATACTCTATATACTATATATACCTTTATTTAATGTACGTTCGTTAACTCACAACTCATTTCATATAACTCTATCAAAACATAGAAATAATAATACATTTAATATATTTATTAGATAATAAACATATTTTTCATGTCATACTTACAACATGTCATCGGAACAGTCACTGCACGTCCTCGCGCATACGCTTGCATCACGCAGCGCCACCCCTTAGCTTTCCATATAACCATCTCTTTCACCCCCACCTATATCTCCTATTGCACAGCATCCGTCTCCCTCTAACCTAGCATGGGAGGGGGGCAGGGGAGGGAGGGAGGGGAGATGCAGGCGGGTCGTAAATCACGCGGCGTCTCATTCCACGCGGGACCGTCGTCGGTGTTGGTACCGCACTTCCCTTTTAGCCGCCGTAGTGGCGCGTCTTACGCGACGTGTTTATATCTGGGAGGTTTTGAAAAGTGATTATTTTCTGTGTTTTTAATGGATTCTTCTATGTATTTGGAGTTTTAAGATTATTTTTGTTAAGTCCAAAATGATCGTGGAACCCGACCATGTAAGGTATGGATTGGTTTTGTTTTATTTTGTAGAGTTCGTTTTTTTTGTTTTTAACTTGTCGGTTTCATTTTCTGACTCTACATTTCTGAGTTAATTGTAAGAATGTGTTAGATATACAGTATTTACGTTTTATTTTCATTGTTTATTTCTCTAGAAGTTAATGTAGAGTTTTGAATTTTTCAACTTATTCATTTTTGCTATGAACTTTCTATCAATTTCATCATTTCAATCAATTCTACAACGAAATTGTTCAAATGTTATATCAATAAAAATAATCTTTCAATAAGATATGCTGTGTTATCATTTTGTTTAAATTTAGTTTCATATTTACTCACTATCATTAATCTATTTTTTATTCATGAAGATTAGTCAATAACCGTTTATTCATTATCAAAGGTGTTTATCATTCGTTATCTCAATACCTTGAATAATTAATCGATTCATAGATTTTACTTGCCCGAGTTCTTTTTTTTCCGCATACTTTTGTTATTTGGTACTACTACTCATAGGTACTATTATACCTTATACCTATAGGCAGGTATATTATTTAATCTTAATGATTGAATGTTATTTCACAATTTTTTGCTATTTTTCGATTATTTTACAGATATTTTTTTATGCATATAAAAGTATTCTAAATATAAAAGTGAGAATCGAACCCACGTTCATTTCGTGTATAATAAGACATTTACATGAACTACTATGGTGTATTTTTGAAGCAATTTCATTTTATTTAGTATTGCGAGGTACAGGAGCGCCGATATAAACGTGACGTTTTTGGGTTCGATTCCCACTAAGAGGAGTTATATATTTAATATTTTCATTGCCTCGCCTCCATAAAAAAGATAAGTCTTTGTGTATCTCGCGTATAATTGGCAAGGCAGAGGAAACCTAATATTAACACACTCTGTTCCTCACAATTTTTGGGACATTGTATGCTAAAAGGCAAATCCCAACACTTTATGTTTCTACCAGAGATAGGAAAACAAAATTAATTAGTTCCACCGAATGGGATCGAACCTACAACCACCGCGCTTATAATCAGACAAATAAATAAGAAAATGATGTAAACTAAGTATATAAAAAAAACAATTCTCATTATACATATATTAGTTGAACACTAATATATGTATAATGAGAGTGGCAAGGACATATTAATGATAAAGAAAAAGAATTTCTAGACCACATTATATATCTATTATGTTTTACAATAAAACATGACATTACACTTTATATGTTGACTTTAGCAAAAAAAAAATTATTGGAGAAACAGATGGTCGGTATCCATAATATCTATACATATAATAAAATTGTAACTGATCGCTGTATATGGAACATAGATTTCTAAAATTCCATTGCTTACACAGCGCAGAACGGTGTAATTTGGCATTTAGGGCACATAGGCAGGGTAGGGAAGCAGAAAAAGCGGATAAATTTGGACGAAATTTTGTCGAAATCTCTATTTCGGGAAATACTCTTCCTTTTTTAAAAGCGGAAATAAGAAAAAAAATTAGATTTGTACTTTTTTTGCCTCCACGCTGAATCCAGAAAATAGCCGGGTAGGTTATGGAAACCAAGTGTTGAGACAATTTGAGTTCCTTTCCGCACTTTTTGCTGAATTTTGGAAGCATAGCGTGTTGAGTGTCGAAAGTTAACGCCGCGCTCTGTCTCGTTACTAAAAGGCGGAAATAAAATAAATATTTTTATTTCCTCTATATTTAATTTTTATGGGATGTTTGTTGTGCCCCTGCGCCGCGACTTGCCACTAGTGTTGACATAAATATTTAAATTTGTAATTTAAATATAGTAATTTTTCTTTATAGTCCTATTAAAATACTCGTGGCTCTGTAGAGTCGCCATGGTGGTATCTACATAATTATATGTTGGTAGGTACGTCTGTTATAAAACAATAACTTTTGTTTTTTATATGACAGGTGAGGTTGGAGTTTATGTCAGTAAAAACTGTGTACATTGCCATAAATTATCCACTATACGTGATAAGCTGGAGTCGAATACGTTGACAAATTATTTAATTTATAGTTTGTATTTGATCACGTATATATTATAGATCAATATTCATTTATATATAGATAGGTAATTGTTTTCGAAAAAGCGAGAAGTAAAATTTGGGTTTATTATAAAAAAACTAACATGTCCTTTTATTTGTTGACAGGGATAGTCCAAGATGCTTATCGCGGGAGTCATCAGGCGCGCCACGATGTCCTTCAAACGACTCAGTGTACTCCGGACGGAGTGCCCCCAGTCTGCCGCTGCCGGCTGCCCTCTCAGCCGCTCTGCCAGCCGCATTACCGGCCGCCCTCCTCCCTCCCCACTCAGCCGCGGTAGCCGCCTATCTCGGCGCTGCAGCCGCGGCCGCCCAGCAGAGACTCCTCATGTCCTGCCACGAAGACATGACAGATTCTGAACGAAGCGACGCTGTCCTAGATTTTAGTACCAAAAGAAGTGAATCTCCTATTGATGATGATGATGAAGATGCTGTTAATCTAAGCAAGAATGAAAACGGGCCGCTAGATTTATCTGTTGGTACAAGAAAACGTGGACCAGATGATTCACCGTCACCAGTACCGAGTAGAAAAAGTTCGAGATCATCTGACTTTAAACCAATTACGACTCCTTGGGCGAATCCAGTAGCCCCACATTTGCCTTACTTTGCAGCAGCAGTAGCTGCCGCTAGCTTATCTCCCAAGGGTGGAGTACCAGCTGAATGGAATGGCAAATTGAAGCATAGCACTCCTACACCCAGTGATGCCACTAAAGCACTAGAAAAGATGAGTGAATTAAGCAGATTAGGAGGTGAGGAATTATTTAGATCGGTTCAGAGCGCTGCCTTGAGCGCTGGACTTACTCCAAATGCAGCCGCGCGACATTCTGCCTGGCAATCTCATTGGTTAAACAAAGGAGCTGATCAGACTAAAGATGTATTGAAATGCGTTTGGTGCAAGAAGAGCTTCAATTCTCTTGCTGATTTAACTGTACATATGAAAGAAGCAAAACACTGTGGAGTCAGTGTATCGGTACCATCATCAGGTGCCCCAATACCAGCTTCACTGCAGCCACCTTCAAGTTCGCCATCAACACCATCTCACAACTCGTCATCTTCAAGCAGCTCTTCTAAACCTAACCATAATGACCTTAATATGCTCATTAAAGAAAATATGCCAATACCAAGAAAACTAGTTCGTGGTCAAGATGTGTGGTTAGGCAAAGGCGCTGAGCAAACTAGACAAATACTGAAATGTATGTGGTGTGCTGAAAGCTTTCGATCGTTGGCCGAAATGACAAGCCACATGCAACGTACTCAACATTATACTAACATAATATCACAAGAGCAGATAATTTCGTGGAAATCTTCGGATGAAGCAAAAGGATCCAACTCTAGCGCTCCCGGTACCAATAATGCAGTACCTCCTTCAACAGGAACTAGTAGTCATGTTAGCGCTGTTTTAACTTGTAAGGTTTGCGACCAAGCGTTTAGTTCTTTAAAAGAATTAAGTAATCACATGGTTAAAAATTCTCATTATAAAGAACATATAATGCGTTCGATTACAGAAAGCGGTGGTAGGAGACGACAGACGCGAGAGAAACGAAAGAAATCTTTACCAGTTAGGAAACTTCTCGAATTAGAAAGAGCTCAACATGAGTTTAAGAACGGTGAGGGTAACGGTGTCCCAATGGGTAAACCGATAAGGGATTTCGGTACTGGTAGTCGTATCACTTGCGAAAAATGTGGGGACAAAATAGAGACTGCGGTTTTTGTAGAACACATTCGACAATGCATCGGTGCGCCAATGTCGAATAGCCAAAGGAATTTTTTAAAGAGTGCTCTACTTTCTAATAATATACTCCCACCCGATGTGCCAGGTCATATAACGCCTACTAGCCGTGACGGACGTAAAAGTATCAATGAAGAAATTCCTTCACCCGGGTCTGCACATCATCGCTCCCCTTCTTCTGTCAATGATGCTTCACCTAGTTCCAAAGATCCTATCACGAGCAATGAAAAAAGCTCATCACCATCAGTACTTAACGCTATAGAGCAATTAATAGAAAAAAGTTTCGATACTCGATCCCGGCACTCGGTACCTGGTATGCCAGGAGGCGCATCACACGCTCCTATCGGTTCAAGTATTCTAAAAAGGTTAGGTATAGATGAGAGTGTAGACTACACGAAGCCACTAGTAGACCCCCAAACAATGAGCATGTTGCGTAACTATCATCACCAGCAAGGCTACGGTCGTAGGGAACGTAGCGGTAGCGAATCCAGTTCTATGTCAGAGCGAGGTGGCAGTAGAGTTGAATCTCTTACACCTGATAGGAAATTAGACTCGTATCATATGACCCCACGTACTACTCCAGATACTCGCGGCTCCCAAACACCTGCTTCTGAAGATCGCCCTACTGAGGTTAGGATAAAGAAGGAAGTCACTGATGATGATGAACGCGAAAATGGTGTCGATTTGAGTAGTCAACCAGTTAGGGTTAAGACAGAGGTAGACGATGACGAAGAACAGGCTAGGCCAAGTAGCGTGGCTGAAGAGGACGTAAAACCCGTCCCCAAACGTGAAAGTGAGGGGCCGAGCCCCGCAGCTAGTCCGCGTAGTCCGGCTAGCGACCGGTCTGCACCAACACCTGGTGCTGATAGGAAACCAGCTTCTAGTTTAGGAGCTTTATCTTCCATGTTTGATAGTCTTGCTGGAGGCAGTTCTTTAAATGAACCTAGCTCATCTCGCCGTAGCGGCAGTCACCCTTTAGCAGCTTTGCAAAAGCTTTGCGATAAAACTGAAACAAACACATCACGTGCGCCCGCCCCAGCTCCTTCTCCTGCTGGTCCTCCCAGTATCCTGACATTTAGCTGGGCTTGTAACGACGCAGTTGTTACCGATTCGATTATGAAGTGTGCGCTGTGCGATACCCCATTCATATCGAAGGGGGCATACAGACATCATCTTTCGAAGATGCATTTCGTTAAAGACGGTGCATTGCCAGAGCCGGTAGTAGTGAAGGCCCCTCCCGCTGGGTCTCCCGGTGTACATAAAAGTGGCGGATCCAACGCGGCATCCCCGCAGGACCCCCGGAGCCCGTCTCAATCTTTCGACGAAAGTCCTCACTCCAAATTCCTAAAATATACGGAACTGGCAAAGCAGCTGTCAAGCAAGTACATGTAGACTAAGGTCGGTCGGCGATCAGTTGTGATGATAGCATATCCTGATACGAACCCGTCTAGGGTTAGGTCGCGGCGCGACGTTAAGTATTTCGAAACTCTTTGCCAATTTAACTATTTAGGTAACAGTTAGTTCACCGCATAGTTCGGTTAGTGTAATTAACGACTAGCGACATAAGTATACGCCAAACGTCTTACGTTCATATAGTGTAAGAGAATATTTTCAAAATATTGCCTTTAGACGGTTGTCGCGGCCGGAGGAGGCGGGCCGGAGGAGGGGGGTGGCAGGGCTTCTTCCATACGTTTTAATTCCATTTCGATAATTGTAAATATAAGTCACATTAAGTTTTAAAAAGTTCAATTTCGATCTCTCGTTAATGTATATTTTTTGCTAATGATCCAAAACTTTGGGCGCGACTTGGCTCGACCTGGCTCGACCTGGCTCGACCGTGCGTCGCGCGTAGACAGTATTTAAAGAAAATTCGTTGCAATATCATATACTCGTAATTTGAGTCTTGTATCGCGTTAGTTAGCATTCTTTTTTATGTATATTGTGTTTCTCGTTTAGTGCTGATGTCCGTCGATGCACAATCTCGGAGATCAAATCTCAGTTTAAGTTGTACATACGCAGTTCATAGTATGCAATAATAAATCTCTTTAGTGTACATTGTCTTGTAGACGGCTCCGCGCGAGGTTGCTATTTATTATTTAGTGTTAAGTATACCTAATGTAAGGGCGACTACTGTGACCGAGTGTATACCGCAGATGGGTTCAAGCGACCGATCGATATTTTAAAAGTGATAATTATACAATTTTTCTTTGAAAAGGACTATTACATTCGTATACGCTTAGAACATTCTTCCTCTGTAACAGCAGATATACGATGTATATACGGTACTCGAGTGGAAACTCATTTTATATTATAAATATTGTAACTAAGTAAGTTCAAGATATCAAACGGCATCTTCTTGCACAGCCATACGGCGCGAAGTGAAGAAGCCTTTCCTTGTGACCTTCACGCTGTATCACGCAAATTGCAGGGTAGGGTTCCCCCTGCCTACCTTTTCCTTTATACGGTTGTGCAATAAGACGCTAAGGTGAAAATTTTAAATGATAAATCTTTTTAATGATAATAATGAAACGTACGAAAATGTATACGCTAGCTCCACGATGAGACTTTGCTCATACTTTATTGATGAAAAAAAAACACTGTGTTGAATAATTATTTTACCAAATTTAATAATCTTATTTAATATTTTATGTTGTATTTCAAAATGCAATTAAAAGCTCAAAGAAATATATATGTTAAATACTATATAATGTATTTTATTTATTAAACCCCTTTTGTTTTTCTTTAGCTTCAGGATTTCACTACTTATGTGAATTAATTTAAAAATAAATAAAGAAAAAAATGTGTTGAGTGATTTTTTATCAAAATATTGTTATTAATAAAAAAATTATACAATAAACCTGAACAAGAAAGAAATAGAAGTAGTAAATAAATATTTTCCAAATAAACATATTTAAAAATAAAATTAATTCTTCAAGTGTATAAAAAACATATATATTCTAGTAACATTTAAGTTCAAAAATACAAATGCAGTTTTTAAACTTTTAAGATAAGTTTCATTTAGCTTACATTAAGATATGAACTGATAACTTATAAATTAAGTTTAATAATATGCTTTTTATATCATTAATTGCACAGAATCACATATAACTTTAACTAGGTTTTGAAGTAATAATAGACTAAAATTTATTATCTTTATTAATATAATATGTTAGACAAAACTTTAATATATTTGGAATACATAAGTAAAAAAAAAACAATTGTAGTAGTAAAAATAACACTAAAATTTTCAACTATTTTAGACATTATACCCAAAAAAAACCTGCTTGGGAATCGAACTCACAACTCTACATCACTAAATCTAGCAATAACTATTATCAATACAATCAAAATCGTCTCCTAAAGGCGGTTATAATTGGATAATTTAAAACAAAACGTCAAATTAATTGGTCGTCATCAACATTTTGACAGGAAGGGGCTGCGTCAACTTATGGAAAGCGGGAGCGATTTACGAGAATTTAGCTTGTAAATTTAGTAAATGATTTAATTATTTACTATTGTGACGAGTGTCTGGTGCAACGTGATGGTCGTGGGTTCGATTCCCAATATATGGAATAAATTATTTGCGTTCTTCCTTGAATTCCGCCACTTACACTCAGTGTCAGTCAGTTCGTAGAGAACGGAGTTTGTTAGTACGAGTTTCCATCCACTACCTTACTAGATGTAGGATACAGCGTAAAGCGGAAAGAACAAAAAAAAATTAATCTAATTCGGCAAAATACTGCAAATGATAGAGCAAGTGATATTAGTAAAATTGATAATAATAGTAAAACAGTGGTATGCCATAATGTCTTCTTGGCCAGCGTCTGTAAATGAGTAAGAAGCGTGACAAACAAAACATAAAAAAATCTTTTAAAGATATAGAACACATTGTATGCGAGTGTTCCTAATGTTCCCCACTTTCCACCAAATTCTGGAGGAATTGCGTTGGCGGAATCAAACGTTTCGCTTGACTTCATTACCAGAGCGAGGAAATGAAAATGTGAGATGTTTAATTTTCCTCGAGTGGGAATCGAATTACGACTGGCTTTATATATTGTTAAAGTTTATTTCAACAATATAAAAGCTATATCTCAAAAAATGGGCGGAAAACGAACAGACGTTACACGCACCTACCTACCCATATACCCATAGCCTATCAATGCAATAAATTAACAAAACTAAAATCTATAATTAAACATACAAAATTATTACAAAACGAAAACCATAAATGCCATAAAATTTGATAAACAGTCAAATAAATCATGCATGTTGGTACGGGATTGACGGTCGGGGGATGAGGGACGATCATTACCTACTGTGGGGAAACAAAACAAAATGTCGTTTTAATTAGTAGTTCGTGTAATGATTTTGTCTCAGTGATAGATTGATATTATTATAGGTTAAATTTTTTTGTGGCTTCATTCTGTATCGCTCATGTAGAAGGGTAGGTAGAAGGATAAACTGTTAAGACTTAAACAATCCATACTACTCGATTTTTTTCTTAAGTAGAAAATTGTATTTCAGGCCGTCGTGGCCAGGGTCCCCTTAATGGAAATGGAAAGTATTTTCACTAGGTTCCCAAGTTTCCTCTGCCTACCCTACTACCATATGTAAAGATAAAAAAACTTTATGCTAAATTTTGCTAAAACTTATTATTTCTTCCGCTACTCTACCAAAAACCGCCAAATCATAGATCGTTTTATTATTCACCAGCTACCCTCAAAACGATTTGCCTTATTCAAACTCTATTGCCCTCCTAATTATTATCAAAACAACCTTCAACTTGACGTCTTCACATCGATGCTGACGCTACCTCACCTTTGTCACTGTAATGACGTCATCCATCGTCGCGTTACGTACAGACGATTCGATTAAGTATGTATATATATGTAGATATGTCTATCTTTTTTCGTTTTACGCTGTATTGCGCTATATAACAAGGTAGGCAGGTAGGAGGCAGAGGAAACTTAGTGTTAAGACACTCCGTTCCCCGCTTTCACTGAAATTTTGAGATATGGCTTGCTGTGTGGCGGAACTGCAACAACTACACTATGTTATACCTGAGTGCTATATGTAATAAATTCCAAGTTATAAGCTTGGAAAAAAAGTGTTTAAATAAACGGAAAGTGAACAATTATAATTTGAATAAAAATTTTAAATCTACATATTTGATAGTCATTTAGATATAAAAAAATGTATAACAAAAAATACTCCAGATCAAGAAAATTTAATTAATTATAATAAATAAAAGCTTTTTTTAAAATACACAAGTACAATGGGAATTAAACTAATAGCTATTGCGGTTAGTCAGTTCCTTGGAATATTCAATAAGTTCAATTCATAAAAGAAACACTCCACTCAAAGCATAAGCACAGGGAACCTAGTATTAAGAAATTCGGTTCCCCACTCTCTTCCAATTCTTAAAATATATTTAGTGTGATGAGTGGTGAAACTCAACACCGTGCTTTGTTTAGTTATTACAATTTAAAAACTTCTTTTCATGTTTATTGTAAGCTT
>DWNA01000728.1:0-19572 GCA_018249835.1 Heliconius besckei | reverse complement strand
TGGTAAAATGTGCTTAAAACAACTATATGAAAATTAATCATAAATATTGTATGACAGAAACTTACTGCTTGTCAGATTTACTTAATTGTACTGTCAGATGTGCAAACGCAGAGATATTTAATTTAAATATGAAACCATTTATAAAGAAATAATAGTTCAAAGCCAATATTTTTGTTGAAACTATAATATGGTAGAGTCAAGACATTGTAATGAAATAGTCAACTTTTTTTTGTATCATTTGCTCCTTACATTTTTACGTTGAAAGTAAAAATATACACGTATAAATAATACATTATTTAAAATTTAAAATAAATTGGAAATTATGATTGAAACACTCAACGTCAAAAAAAGCTCAATATATATTCTTTATTGCACAAAACAAAATACAGAAATTCAAAGAAGAAAAATTTTGTTGACAAGGGTGGTACGTACATAATCTACGACTCGTTGAAATTCGGAATTTAGTTATATTGCAAGAATAAACAAGTATTATCAAAGGACGTTTAAAAGAAAAGTAAGCTATCCACATTAAAATTTAGGATAAATGTTGTATATGACTAACAATCTAGTAGAGCTTACTCACAAACAGCATACAGACTGGTAATAGCATGGCGACGTACATGTGTATGAATGGTCCCTGTGGCGTCTTGTGATATCAATGTTACCCCATAAATGTATTCTTGGAGTATTAATTCGGTATTAGTTATGATCATGCTATTGCCACCATCACGACAGAGCCTGCCACTACACAACTCCAGCACAAATTACTTGGTGTGAAGCTAACCCCGCATTATAGGTTGCGACCTGAAGCGCTTAGGTGTCTGAAGTCTTCGTTCTATGTTTCTTTTCCATATATTTTAATTGCTTACAGATTCAAGGAGGTTGAGGCGGCACAGCTGGACAGAGCGTATGTATTTTTATTTGGCCACTTTTATAGCATGTTTGCTTTGTTTACACTATTAGTGTGGTTCTGTACATGCGTATACTATCGATTTGCACATTTCATACCTTGTGTATTTTGTGTTAAATTTGGGCTGTGTCGTAAGCTTTAACTTGTTGTAATGTCGCATGGTTTAAGCTAAGACTTTTCTTTATTCGTCTTCTTAAAAGTCAATAGGCGTATAAATTATTTATCATATTAAACTTAATGTAAAAATAAATTTGGTTTCGATAATATTATACGTTACAGCTAATAAAAAATATATGGCATAAGTATCTTCGAAAGGTTCGGTCATTGGTTGCTTTGAAATAGAACTAATAAAGATAAGTATTACTCTTACCTCAAAAAGCTTATAAAAAATACTAGATCTTCTCAAAAAAAAATTATTTTAAGAAAATATAATTTAAATAATGATTTATTCTTCCGTTTAATGGCCAATGTAATATGTAGTAAATGATATATCTAAACAGCCCACGCCCTCAGTAAATAATGAGTGAAGCAGCAATATGCAACTAATATCTCAATCGTATTCGGAGGTGATAACACTGAATACTCCTGCCGGCTCTTGATTTCCGTCGAACATTGATTACCGGGTACCGGCGCTCACCGCCGCCAGTACTATTAGCGCCAAATTTATCCTCGGGCGAAGTCGCGCGCCGTCGGCCGCGGCCGGGCGAGCGAGCGGGAGCCGCCGCCGCTGCGCCGAGCTCGTCGTCCTCCATTGACAGTCCGCGAGGCGCGCCGGCACGTTGCTCCTATGCCAAGACACGCTTAGCCCTACGCTACTCTGTCTCATTGAGACCCCTGACGGCCGTAAACCCCATTTGCGTAACCCCTACTTACCAGTTATTCGTAATCGAAATAATCCCTTATATTCATTCAGTGATATCATGCAAATGTTCAACCAATTTTTCAATACAATTAAAATAAAACGTGCTTATTGTTGAGCACTGGATGTGTGTACGAAGCTCGCGGTCGGACAGCTCCGAGGTCATTCACTGGTTCGACAGGTCCCAGTTTACTATTTTATTACATTCGATTATCTTATATTGAACTAGACTCGGAGAATGTCTCCGAGTCAGATAACGAATGTCTGAGATTGATGACAATGACGGTCTAGTCTCATCGGCAGACCTTGACAACATCCAGTAGCACATTGTTTTATTGATTAAGTTGTTGTGATGTTGACGGAGGTTCGCGAGTTCTAAAAAAACACTAGTTGCGTTGTTGTCGATAAGAACACACGGACGCGATAAAACTGTGTAAAAATGAACACTTACATAAATGTTACTCTCATACGCTTTGAAACGTAAATAAACTGCAGTGCATTTGGAATTTAAAATACAAATATTCTAGTCAAGAAATTCTAAGCGGTGTGTGTAATTAGTGAATGCTGCAAAAAGAGAGTTCGCGAATGATATAAATGATCACTAAAATTATGAAATATTGTGTCATGTAGTGGAAAAATATTAACGAGCGATCAAAATGCATCGTTCGGGATCCCAATCTGAAGGGCTGGGCGGCGTCGGACCAACCTTCATAGCTAAAAGTTCTGCGTCAGAACACAGCATGGCGACCGGCGTGTCCTCAGCAAACACTGGAACCCTACCTCGCACACTCAGCACCAGTGTGCTTCGTATCAAAAACAGATCCACTTTCTGGGATAAATTTTGGGATGAGCGCTCCAGGCGGGATGCGTGAGTAATCTATTACTTAATTAAACATTCCCGAGCAAATGTCCTTCTTGTTATAACAATCTAAATTTAGCTAACACTGTGACCCGACCAACAGGATTCCACTAGTAAATTAATTTAAGTGTAAGCCAAAAGTCGCTTCCCTTGGGCTAGGATTATTTAGAGCCAGATTCAAGTATTCGTTTAAAGTAAGGCGAAAGGCAAATTAACTGTTTGCGTGATAGGTTCATCCGAGTGGTGGTGTTTCCATTTAGCTTCTCTATATACCCGGGTACATGCTGCATTGTTAGCTTCGTGTGTTTTATGTAGATTAAAATGCTGCTGAGTGTACCACTATGTGTTACGTCTCTGTATGTAGAGAATTTTTATGGTGAGTTTTATGTTATAAAAATACACATTTGTTTCTAGTTTTGTGGGTATGGAACCATTTTATAATTGTATAATTTGTACAAGCCTATTTTGTAATTTGTTTATATTATGTTTTAGTATTTACTTTTTTCATGGAGAATTATTTTTTTATATTATTGTTTAATGCTATAATATTGATTTAAAAACACTACAATAACTAACTAGGGAACCAAAATATAATTGTATGGGTAATACTATAAATAAATGATAACACACATACATGGATAAGACTTTTTTTTAAAATCCAGTAAACCAGACTAAATCGTACCTACTTATTATTTTAAATTACGACTGGCAGTATTACTTTATGTAGGTTGTAAGTCTAGGCTAGCAATTTGGTTGTTTACGCAATTAATTATGCTGTTTTTATTTATACAAGAAAAAGGATTATTTTAGTAGATAAAACAAGTTTAAAAAAACGTATTTTGAGAAACTTTTCGATATTTTGCACGTCTCTAACTCGATTATAACAAAGCATTTAGAAACCAGCAACAACGACCTTATAGATTGATTTATTTCACATATCATTCGTTAAAATAATGTATGATGCTATTATATTACATGCTATTATATATACAGCGTTAGATAAAACCTCTTAATTGAATAAAAAACCCGGCAAAAGCTATATTACATTCATAGATACTTGTGTAAAACTCATAATATCAGGTAAAAAAATATATTTTCAGTCACATTATGTAAATATAATGAGTAATGTATTTGACTATTAATTTCATTTAGAAATGTAAAATAACTTCTGTTAAGGTACGTTTACACGAGAAGCGCGGAAATTCAAAGGTCAGATGGCATTTGACAGAATAACTCAATATTGACTGAAAAAATACTCAAAAGAAATTCTCTTGTAAAAATATAAAAGTAGCTGAAAAAGTGTCTTTCAACGTCAAGTTTGGTCTTGATGAATGTCTATAATATTGCTATTTCAGGGGTTTTTTATAGTCATCTAAATGCTTCGAATAATTTTCAGACGGCTTTTAAATTTAATTACCGTAAACTTGAAAGTGAGCATTCAGTCTTTTAGATAAATATCGAATGTCTAAGATACTTCGAAATAACCGCCAAGTTACTTACAAAAAATCTAAGTATAATATATAAAACTATATAATCGTAAGTGGCTAATTTAATGTATATTGTAAGAAATTTTAATAAGATAAAGATGCTCATTTTAACTTAAAATAAAATCAAGTCACCCGGAAAAGCTAAGAAATGGACGGATGACATTAACAAGCTTGCAGAGCGATTGTTGACCAAAATAGATTGCGACTGACATAAATGAATTTTCAATAGAAGGTACTCCAACGATAAAATAAATCGAATTTCCTCGTTGCTCAACAATTATTAAACTTCCATCTTAACCTAAATTTAGCTTTATAGACTTACTGTTATATCAAGTAGATATGGAAGTTATCTGATAACATAAATCTTATTTAACCTGTCTGTTGCTTAGAGATCATATATAAATAAATTCAACTTAAAAGCCTCCATTACCATAAGGTACAAGAAGAGATAAGAAAATACAAGAAAATGTTTAATTATTTCTAATTTATTATTACTGCGTATGATGTTAGCAACCAGATTCCTAGAAGAAACAAGTAATTTAATTCAAGTAATCTCCTCGTGCCGTAGATTTTCTAGCAGCCCATAAATTTATCTTCTGTGAAATATTCTTTTATACTCACAATATTATGTACAATTACTCCCGGGCCTAGATTTTGCGTGGGTTTTAAATGAAAACACGTGCCGGTGCAAGCAGGGCCTCCCTTTCTAAAAATAAACATTCTGGGAAAGAGCAGATATACTGATAACGTGTATTTGCTTGCTTACAACAATAAAATAATATTAATACTGATATAAGATTCATTACTTACATTACACTTTGTCCCACTTGTCAAAAAAAAAATAGTTTTCAATTATTATACAAAATTTGTTATTTTTATTTTAAACGATATAAAATTTGATTAATTATTTTAAAAATAATTTAATTTTCTGATTTTAATTTATATCCAAAATAAATTTATTTTATATATCAATCATTGAAAATTAATTATCTGTGGTCTGTTGAATTGACTGACTGAAATATTAAACGTTAATTTTGTTGACATTTAAACTTAATCTATATATATAAAATCGAAAGGTCACTTACTGATCACGAAATCTCAGAAATTACATGTGCTAGGAATCTCAAATTTTGCAGGGACGTCACTTATCACGAAATTGATAATAAAGTAGTTCACGCAGGCGAAGCCGCGGGCGGGCCGCTAGTATTTATATAAGAGCATACTTGCGCTATGTAACTATTATAAAAGCTATAAATCTATACCTACGTATATATAAAGTGTCTATTCATTATCATCATTATTTACCCATAGTAACAATAACAATATCCTGTAAGATTTACGTCACTCACCGAGGATACCTAACTGCAGCACACCGGTAACGCTTCCATGTCTAGGGAAATAAAAGAGACCTTCAAACTTTCATCTACATTTATATTACTGATGAATTGCAAGCGACTCGTAGATAGGAATTTCCCTCGAGTTCAGTAAATATATCGTGGTAAAATCCATCTATTGTTTGTAACGTTGTAAGAATTAAGTATCAGGAAATTTCAACAAAATGATCTTATTATAAGGATATACAATCTAAAGTGTACATATTATACATGTTTTTAAGTTTTGCATCCATAAAATAATAATATCTTAGAAGAAGACGTTATACCATAACAATTAATTAATATTCATCATATTTAATTTATATTTTCAAAGATATAAAATAATTAAATTGAAGCGAGCTATTTTAGTAACTAAATACACATAAATTTGGTTCCCATATAAACCGCAATCAACGCCTACATCTCGCATACCTAAGCCGCTTAGCTCGATAATAATTAACTTCTTTATAGAGCGCCTAGAACGACATCATCGTAATGGGCGCATAAGCTATACTTCGTTGAAGTAAACGCCTCCAATATTGATCGTTAAAATGTAACAGAAGCTGCAGTATGCATAGGCTACGTTGTTTTTTTTTTAAATTATTTTTTACTATGCTTGGATGGAGGCCAGTCGTGGCGCAGACGTACGAAGTGTGATTGTAAGCGCGACAGATTGTGGGTTCGATTTCCACTCGAGGAAATCATTCACTCTAGTGTCAAGGCAAAGCGCGGCGTTTAAGTTTCGCCAATCAACACGCAATACCTCCAGAAATTCTTATAGCCCCGATACATATTCCGTACCTTTTATTGTCATATGCACATATTACTTAAAACTAGACTTATGTATTTTTATCTAAGATATACATTTTCTATATATTTTTTCTATAATAAGTATGTCGTCAAGCGAGTCCAATCATCCTTTTTAATTTGCCACCTTGACTTTAATTACGTTGCTTTATTATATGAAGTTGCTATAATACGTTGTTTATCTAGGTATATTTATTTTAACTGTATTTGGTTTTCAAAACAAACTGCATTTATGTTTTTCATAATTTGACTTTGTTTTTTTACCATTTTAAATTAATAATTTCTTACTCTTAAAATAAATATATTTTTTATACGTCTTAAGAAAACATGAATTTAGACCAGTAGCTCTCAAACTCGTTGTTTTTGTAAGTATTCGATTAAGAGCAATCCTCGATCAGCAGGGGATAAAATACAATAGAAACGTAACAATAGTAAATAACAACTATATCGATAAAAATATATAGAATTCAGTCCCTGCTGTGCAATCTGTGCGTAAGTAAAAGCACTTGTACTTGGTCTAATGCTATTTTGTAATAAAAAGTATAATATAAAACCTACATCGTGCATTTTTATTCTCCATATAATATTTCATTCATAAAACACCTATTTATATATGCATTTACTTTGCATTAAGGCTGCTTAAGTACAGTATTAAACGCCTTTTCAAAACGACCTTATATTATAAGGGTTTACACTTATTAGATTCTCTATTTGAATAAAATATATAGTAGGTACCTACTATATTAAGGCAAAATTTATCTTCTATTGCGATACATTTGAGTCAGTATCTCATTCTCTTTCTATAGTATCTCATGTTCGAATTTCAATAACATCTATAGGATTGATATCGTAAAGTGAAACTAAAGCTAAGACATCGACTGAACGTAGCACTCTTAACATTAGCGAAAAGCGAAAGAATTTTAAAACGGTACTTACTTATAATCTAAATACTATTTGAGGTATAAAAATAAAGGGAAATTGACGTGAACCTGACAATTAAGCTGAAAAATACGAAATAACAAATCATGTCAAATTGAAGGGAATCTGGAAGGGATTCATATTGAAAAAGATCACCTTTCCAAGTTTCGTATTCTTGATAAATAATGGAATCCCAGGATGTTTAAGTATATTTATACAGATATCAGTATATATGTGTTATGTAAGTTTTATGTTACTTGTAATAAAATATTTCATTTATATTACAGTTGTAATTTTTTCTTACAATATTTGAGTATGTCTCAGGTGTCAATATCAATTCTCAGGTGCTTGAAGACAAAATCTGATCATTAAGTACCAGAAAACAAGTTGGGATGGAAGCTTTTAAAAATTGCTGATATATCTTTTCTTTTATTTATATATCAGTTGTTTAGAACTCAAGAACCAATATTTCTTACACAAAAGAATCGTTTTTAGAAATTCAGCCGAATATTTACGAATAAAAAGAATCCATACAATAAATACCGTACGGTACGATATCAATTCATATCATTGGCATATTATTTTTAGTTAATTTTTTTTTAAATATATTAACTCATTGTTAGAATTCGATTGTCAATGATGACAGTGATAGTCGATATTATTAATTATTAAAAATGAACAAACAATTTTTAGAAAAAGACGGTATTTACGAGAACGAATTAGAGTTAAGGTAAAATAATAATTTTCTTAAGTACTTTAGTCTCTTCTAACTTATACTTAAATGCCGTATATGTTTGTGTAATAGTTTAGATACTCTCAAGCGATGTCAACAAGCAATATAAATAATATACTTTTGTATTGTTTTATCTTACAACAACTCTCTTGTACAGTTTACAGAATGGAGACTGACCAAGATTATGTGCAGTCATTATTTTATAAATAGAAAAATAATTACATAGGCTGTAAATATGCATAATTATATGTGTATATGCGAACGTACGTACCTACGAATAAAAGCGCGGCGTTGAGTTCTGACACTCAACACGCAATGCCACCAGAATTCGGCAGAAAATGGGGAACGGAGTGTCTTAACACTAGGTTATCTTTGCCTACCCCTGCTGTGTGGAATACAGCGTAAAGCTGTAATTTGTTAAAATTTAAAATTATTTGTGTATTTCAGCGGTTTTATACAAGCAGGTACAATTTTTCATAAGAAAAAACTGAAGTATTACTTCACAAGATATTTTATGTGAATGCTATATCTAATAGTGTTATAGAAATAATATAAACCATCAGCCTTCACAGTTCAAATCGGTGTATCAATAAAATTGTTTATTAGACGAATGGTTCGGGTACCAATAAACGCCGTCGTTATTTCAAAATTCGGCTTAATTCAATTTAACGCTCATTCGCAATTTGGCACATTTGGTTTATATTGAACAATACATATACCTCATAACGAGTGTTTGTTATGCAGTCTCTTGACTGGGTCAAAGGGTCCATTTCTATTTATCAGAAAGTTAGATATCGAAAGTTAATATATTGGATAATTTACTCCAGCTTCAAATCAGGCAAATTATATAAATGTTGATGATAAAAATCTTTAATTTCTGTTACTATTATAGAAAATATTAGAAAATATTTCTGTTCCTATTACAGAAAATAAAGAGACAGCTTCTTACTAAGTGGAAATTAACTCGGAGAAAAATAGGTCGATGAGGCTCAATTTCATGAATATCGTACATTTCCTATATGTTTGTTTGAATGTGAACAGAATAGCAACTAGGTGATAATATATTATCCACTTACTTAAAATAACAATGTGAAATAGTATTTTCGGAAACGTCCATTGCGACTGTCGTACGTGGTTCATAAATAACTAGTTATTTAAGTAACTATCTTAATATGTTGAGAGGTTTACTTTTGTATAAGATAAGTTCTAGAAACAACGATGAAATTTTATTAATCATGACAAGAACTTAACGTTGCAACTAGAAAACATTTAACAATAATTTTTTTCCTCAACGATTGTAATGAATAATATAGGTACAGGTACGCTAAATATATTTAATTAGTAAAAATTAAGGCCATAGTTTTTTGTTGATTTGCAAGACGGTAAGAATTTATTTTTATTTCATTTGCAGTCAATATTTCATCACTGTTAACGTTTCCTCAGCCCTGAGCGCTGGGCATGTCTCCAGACTCGCGCGCCAAGTCCTCATATGCACATGATTCCTATCATGTGATATTCTCACTCATAACATTAATATTTAGAATTTTGTCATAAATCCACGTCTTGTAAACAATAATTTTGAAGTCTGTCAAAGTGTGAGTCTGTGATTCGCCTAAGAATATGTCGTATAGAGAAAATATGGTAATAGGGTTACATCAGATTTCAGAGAACCAAAACACAGATATTACATTAAGCAATTAAGTAGCTTTAGTGTAGCTTTTATTTAACCTTCTAGATAGACTAGATCTATAAGATATAAGCTTCATATCCAGCTTATAGTAAAGTTTTTCAATATTAAATAATTACTGACAAGTATGATAATTCCAACGAAACAATGGAACTCTTTGTCTTCTGTCCATGATATAAAAATCGTATTTTGATACGTCGATCTACCTATCTCCTTAATTTTATTTAGAAATTAATTCCAAATATTTTTAGACAACGATTACTACTTGAATAAGTGTATATAACACTACAATAAACAAAAACTTACAAAAATAATACTCTTAGAGTCTAGGCGGAGAGTGCCTAGAAATGTAACGAAATATTTTGATACTGGCACTGGTATCTTTTATATTCTTGAGCTTTCTATATTTGGTACATTTTCATAAACTATTCTTTATCATCACAGCCATTCTTCTCCATGGCTTTCTATTGCGATACGTAATATACATAATGTGCTTAACAGCTACTGCTGTCAACATATTTTACTGCATTTGAATATATCTCGAATATCTCACGCATGATACGGGTTTTGTGTTCAATTTATTTTCATAAGTTTATGTTTCAGTTTAATATAGCAAAATATATCTATTTGTTAATAATATTAATAAAATCGTCACGTGGTATTTCATGTATGCAATATGAAAAAACCAAATTATCAAAACTAAAAGCCATATACCAGTAGTTGTTATTATGATTATATTTTAAAATATTAAAATAACATTTTATTCCACTCATCACGCAATGTCTCCAAAATTCGGCGGTAAGTAGGGAACGGAGTGAGTGAGTGGAGGTTCCCTCTACTAGGATACAGTGTGAAGCTGATTTTAAAATAACATTTTTTCCGAATAAGGTCGAACCATTGCCAAACTTGCACTTAAAACAATTTCAGAAGACAATAATGAACAACAACGCCGTTATTGACAAATCCTTACATACATATAAAATTGATATTTGATTGCTATTAATTAAAGCTTGGATTTTATATTATTATGAATATTAATAAATAATCCGACACTCAACACAGCACTTGCTCGGATACATTTGTAATATTTTCATACACAAACTAAATAAATTTCAATACTTTAGTATTAAGCGAGTGTTATAAAAAATAAAACTCCATTAAAAACTAGTCCAGTTTTATTTCTATTTTACTTCAAACATTCCACCTAGTTTGCTTGCAATTTTAAATTAGTTTCACATTCTCTCTATAATTAATTCATATTTGCAAAACGAAAATCGCGAAAAGCGAACTTATAAAATAATAACAATGCTTTTGAGATATAGACATTCATTTTTCTTCGTTCATTGTTCTTTTAGTTAATATCATTTTCATACTTTTAAGTATTGAAAATTGTGAAATTTATAATTTGAATAAATAATGATTCATTCTAAACAAGAGGTTTTTCGACAATTTTTAATACATATAATCTACCTATAAAAGAAGATTGTTATATTATATTTATTGAAGATTATTAAATATTTTATAATTAAATAAAAAAATAACAAATTTTAATTTGTCATTTATTTTTCAAATAAAAAAATAACGAAACTCAAATTTAATTTGTCATACATTTTTCAATTATTTGTTCTCAGTCATGGAGAAGACCTGATCGTGACACCATTCGCGCAGGTCCTGGCGAGCCTGCGCAGCGTCCGAAATAACTTCCTATGCCTCACCAATGTTCCGGTTTCCAAGTGAGTATCTAGATATAGACATAAATAGATAACACTACTATAAAACAAAAATTAATATTCCTTGTGGAACTTCAGAAAATTAAGTTATTAAGCATAAATGTTTCCTTCTGCGGGAGAGATTTTATAAGAGACGGAGAGTTCCATAAGAGACAGGTTTATAGATATGCACCATACATACATTCGTATTTAATACAAAATATTAAATGTTTTCACAAACGTACCTGTTATTTAAAAATCAATAACGCATTCGCCCACGCGGCGTGTTCAGCGTTGAAAATGTAAAGCGTTTCCGATACTATGATTATATTTCACAATTATTTATGTTTCTTACTTATTTAGCTCTATTACTAAATCACAAATAAACATTTATAAAAAATAAACTAATAAATGATAACTTTATTCGCAAGTAAGTATTTGTAAATAATGGCAAGTAAAACTATAGATATAAAATGGATTTGCTTAAAATGAAAATATTTTATTTGAAACTTTTTAAGTATGTTTATCATATTTTTTATCCTACTTGAATATTAACATGCAAATATACACTGCTATCAGTCAGTCGTTTGATACACAGAACCAAGTATGGATTTTGTCGCTCACTGAAAATTATAAAATTTAATTATCTGTTTTATATTAGTTTTATATATTTTTTATTTCGTATTGATTTGAAACAATATATTGGATATAGTAATTTCAAAAGGATTAGATGATATGTGTTAATGAAAAATATTTCTGTAAGATATTCTGGGATTGTCAAACATTTGCACAGGAACAACCTTACTAAGATGAATGGAATACGTGCTTTTGAAATATTTTCCTCTTCAAAGAGTACTTACTTTAACGAGCATCACAAATAATTTTGCGAGGCAAATTCTTTACTTTTACTTTGTCGAGTAAGTCATATCAATATCAATACAGATGAATTTCCGAAAATTCCGAGAAAATTTCCAAGGAACCCTTCCTTTAAGACACTTACGTTTCCCACTTTCCATCGAAATCTTGCGGCATAGCTTATAGAGTGGCGGAACTCAACGCCGGGCTTTACCTCATTACCAGAGCGAAGAATTCAAAATATTAAATAATTCATTCCCTCGAGTGGGAATCGAACCCACAACTGTCACGTTTACAGTACACGACGGCCTCGATACGGATTCATAGATAGTAATCAGTATAGAGTTTCTATACGCATATACTTACTCGATAGAGATAAAAAGATAGAAATAAGCTTCTATTTCTATAAAAAAAGCAAAGTATATAAACGTAAAGTATTAGCGTTCAAAGAGCTTTCGGATCTTTCGGCAAAATATTTAGATGTTCGTAAATACTTTTATTGTAAGTAGTCTCTTTAGAATAGACCTTGGATGTTTACTTTTAATCTTTAAAGCTGGTTTATTCCCCATACACTCACTTACGTACTTCTAAATATTGGGAATTGGGAATTTCTTTTGATTCCATATATAATAGTATTAAAGGTGAAAAAATATATACTATTTGTAATATTTAGAAAATTGAATTGAAAATTGAATTTGAATTTGATGATTTTACAGAATAACATAGAAGTATTAATAAAATTGACACCAATGATTACTTAAAAGTGAAAGTATAAAAATTATTTGCGTATCACGTTTTATTTTAATTATAACTTTCATCATAAATTAAATAAACATGTTTTTAATTATATACTTTAGTTCTACTTACATTATAATTTTATATTCTATCATTACAGATCACGAAGGTCGTCGGGTGCGGCAACTGCTGTTACTCCACAGCCAAAGAATTTGAATCCAGGTGGTAAGTGTTTATTACTACAGATTTTAAGATTATTAAAAAACTAGCGGCCCGTCCCCGGCTTCCCCGCGTGAACTACGTTATTATTAATTTCTCCATGAGTACCTACGTCCTATAAGTGACATCCATGTAAAATTTAAGACTCCTAGCATTTGTAGTGACGGAATTTCATACAAACTTTCAACCCCAAAAACTACCCCTTAGAAGTCGAATATTGCAAATTTCCGTCTTAAATTTCCGTCTCGTCGAGCACCTACGTCCTATAAGTAACTCCTACGCAAAATTTCAAATTTCTAGCACATGTAGTTTCTGAAATTTCGTGATGAGTGAGTGACCTTTCGATTTCATATATATAGATAATATTTTCTATAGGATTAGAATTTCGTCCGGATCGATTTAGGATACCGTTCATCATAATTATAAGAACTAGAACACATTGAAATCGATTTATATTTCTATATTTATAGACCATGAACATCTATAATACATACATACATGATCGCAAATCTTAGATATAATATGAGAAATCGCTGTTACTTACAGTTCGGGTACATATATCGATATTGCTTCAATAAATATGTATTAGTGTATTGTCGTTAGATAAATTTTACTAATATTGACGAAATATGTCGGGATTTAGACCCCGGATTGAGCTATATGTTTTTCTTCAATTTATGTCAAATTTATATGAACTTGGCCTAAGACCTAACTATATGGACTTACTACTACTTAAAAATTCAGGAAGTCACGTTTATGCCACATGTGATTTGATCATTAGGATTCGTCAAAATATTTGCTTTATTTATTAAATCAATCATTATTTTTTATAACAGCCAAACATTCTATCTTAAACGCGAAATTGTATTATAGTGTATATAAATACTACGTTAGTTTACATGGAGTACGTTTAAACTTTGTTGAAAATTCCCCTTAAAATAGAAACATGTTTACGGACTATAGTAGTACCTTAAAACAGCATTATCAAAGACTTTATTTTTTCTTAATTACTTACTCATGTTACTCAATTTTTATTCAAAATATCGGTTATATAAAAAGCCAAATTAAATTAAGCCGCTTATAGCATTTAAGTAATCTTATTTATTCTAATCGTGCCTTTAGTTTCACCAAATTCCCCGAAGGCTCTCCAAGATAATGAGCAAATTTGATTTCTATACCCGAGTTCAAATTCAAATTCAAAATATTCTTTATTCAAATAAACTATAAAAGCACTTTTGAATCTTCGAATGTACATGTTTACAAAAAGCTACCACCGGTTTGGAAGGCAGCTCTGCTGAGAAGAGCCTGCAAGAAACTCTACAGTCTTTTCAAAGTCAATGGTATAGTTCATGAGATGTTTTGAAAATATCTACTACCACACACACCACACCCCAAAACTAAAACTACAGATTACTTAGCTTTCTCTATCTGAATAAAAACAGCGAAATATTTTTCTTTATCGTCAAAAATCAAAAGTAAGGCTCTTCTGTAAATTGTTTTGTTCTAAAAATAAAAAATGAAACCACTAAACCCTTTTCATTTATATCTTATTCGGATGATTCTAAATAGAAGTGGAGAAAACGATCACGTATCACTTTTATGAAGAGCAACTAAGTAAACTTGAGCTGCTTCAAAACCTTCGCATTGGTATATTTGGTAGGATATATCATATTTCTGAATTTTGTAATTAGTTCCCCTATCCACCTTTGCTGGAATGTTCATATGCTTCATCTTCTGTAATTCATGTAGTATACTTCTTCTACTTAATTCTCGTCATCCGAGGAAACAAGTCAAATTTCTTCATCACGTCCACGCTCTTTTTCTGCACTCCCAGATAAATATGTGAAATTTCTCTGCATTCTTTTTTAAGTTTCCTTAATAGGCCGTTAGCAGGTTTGCACTCTAAGCCTATAATTATTAAAAGGTATGTTTTACAAAACAAATGGCAGTTGTTTTTTTTTGTTCATATATAATGTGAGTAATTTTTGCTGGCAAAATGCATTGCAACGAAATATTGTACATAATTGTATGTAATATCACTATGATTAATTTGTAAACTAACCACGCATCTAAATATATATAACGGAATAAATGCCATTGTCAAGAAACTTTTCCTTATATAAACTTATGTCTGTTGCTTTTTCCTTAAAAGATAATTATTTTAAATACTATAATAACCCTTATACTATTATATTTGAATAATAAAACTTATACATGAATAATAAAATAAAAATTACACTCTGCTGTAATTGAATATGATTGTGGGTTCGATGCATACTCAGGAAGAAAAATAATTATTTATTATTATTTTCATTTCTTCGCTCTGATAACAAAGCGAAGGGTGGCGGCGTTGAGTTCCGCCACTCGATACGCAATGACTCAAAATTCGGTGGAAAATGGGCAACGGAGTGTCTTAACTGTCTCATATAGGGGATACAGCGTAAACTTAAAAAAACCTCTACGAAAAATGCCGAGATGTGAATAGAAGTCATCTATGTAGCTTTTGTAAACTTTTGGTATAATTCGAAATTATGAAAGTTCTACGTTGTAATAATGTTCTACTAGATGGCGGTAGAGGCCGCACTTTCAACTTATCATTTGTATGTCCATAGGCGCAGTGGACGTGCCTATAACCAAACAATCTTTTGCACTTATGGGTTGTAGCTTCAGATACTCAGATATGAAATCGATAAAAGTAAAAATATGGCATTTCTTATGTTATATTTCTTCGTTAGGTATTGGTCACTAATATTTCTTGTTTCTTCAAAATTATTAAAACATAACTTAAGAGAATATAAATTAACCGGATGGTAGCAAGTGTAGGTTCGATTCACTCTCAGAGATTAACACAATGAATTAATTTTCAACTTCTTACTTTGAATAAATACAGAGATGGAATGTTTAAATAAGATGATAACAAACTGAGTAATATACTTATTAAAATATTTTTAACATTACTGTATCTTGATATTATTGCTGTACTGTTGCTTTCTCCGAAACCACACTAACCGGAAATTACGAATAAATAAAGAGTGCGGGAAAATATTTTTTTTTTATAATAGTTCCTATGATCCCATTTATGTAAAATGCAATTATATGTTATTTAATACAGTTTATAGTTTTATCTTCTCTTCTCATATTATGGCATCTCTACAATTTCCTTCCTATATTAAGCCTTTATTTATCCAAATAAGTAAGCTCTATACATAATATGAATCCTACTAATCTAATATATTATATATATATGAAAGTTTGTGAGGATGAATATTTGTTCCACTTTTACGCTAAAACTACTGAACAGATTTAGATTAAACTTTACAGTAATATATCTTATACATAAGATTAACACTTGGCTATAATTTATATAAATGCATATTTTGTATAATTTGGCTATAATATAACAATAACCTTAAGCGGGCGAAGCCCCATATTGTTCACTAGTAAGTCCATATTCAGGAAGGATTAATTTCAACAAAGCCCTTGTTATAATATTTCAACTGGAAATATTATAGCGAAATCGTGACGATACAATTGTCACCTTTATTCAAATGATTTAAATTCTGTTTTTTAACTGTGTATTGCCAAGCCCAGTAGTGTTTTTAACTCGGACATACCAAGTACTAAATAACATTATAAATAGTTATGTTTGCTTAGTCAATAATATTACCACCGCTTTTGTTAAACATTGTATTGTGAGGCAGCTTAGATTATTTTTCTGAATTATTTTTTTATAATGTTGTTGTCTTTTAAAAAAACTTGTTTTTTAAAAAAAGTCAGTGAAAGTGCGGGAAATAAATGTGTGAAACGTAACGTAATCCACTGAAAAAGTGAATTATTGAGAACAAGGTCAACCTGAAAGAAAAATAAAGTAATGGAATTTTTACACGTAATTTAAATACACACATGTGAAAATGAAGTACACTCGAATGAAAAATATCTTAATCTAGAGCACGACTGGTACTAATGAGCCGACTCTCCGTCTTGAACTCGATTTAGGACACTCATTGTCACTCTTTGTTTCCAGGAATATTGTATAGAAAGTAGGCCATTGCAAGTCGTGAGCACACAATTAGTCAACATTTGATTAAATATGATTGTGGCTACAAAACATTGATATAATATAATGCAAATTTTTGAATAAATGTACATAATAGGTGACTGTAAATAAGGAAAATATTTCTTGCCTGACGTAATAAATAATACAATAGCTTCACGGTGTATCCCGCATACGGCAGGATAGACAGAGAAAACCTAGTGTTAAGGCACTCCGTCCCCCGCTTTCCACCGAGTTGTCGAGGCTTTGCGTATCGAATGGCGGAACTTGTTATCAGAGCGAGGAAAAGGATATATTAAATATCAATAGTCATTCCCTTGAATGCGAATCGAACCCGCAACCGTCGCGTTACAGTCACACCTTTGTCTCACTGCGCCACCGACGGCTTCGACTGACTGGCGTAATTTTAAAATAGCTACGCTACTTACATTGTTTTTACGTTTCTTTATTAATATATTTTTTTATTATCTATATAAAATATCAAGATTCTTTTTGCAGACTTGTTATCATTTGTAGAGATGTAATGCCAACGACTTATTAATCTCTAGATTAGCTATTTAAAGATCTTAATGATAATTATGTTGTAAATTGTGTCTCCTTAATCGACTGCGCTAATTTTAGTTTTAGTATTACTAGCAATGTTTCGTATAGCTTTTCATACTGTGCCTGTCGTTATATATTTGTTTGTTGTACACAGTTTCATATTTTAAGATTTTCTTATTAGTTAGGTATGTATGTAGTTTTACGTGTTAGTAGGTCATTTTACAAAACATCAAAAGGAAACGGAATATACAAAAATAATATCGGGGTTTTGTTTATTTTCAATAAATTTTTCAACGAAATGTTATTTTATATTATAAGTGTTCTTGTTCTTTTCATCACTTTTTAAATATTAGAACAAAAAAATATAATAGCACATCCATCTCGTCCTAATTTCCTATGCAGATATAATTAAAAGCCATGCATATTTTTATTTCCCTTGTTTACATATAACTTCTTTTTGAAAACCTAGTAACTGATTGCATCTTTTTACTTCGAGTTTTCTAGTAATTTGTAGTATCGCATAATTGATGATTTTAATTTTAATTCTTTAGTAAATAGTTTTGCCCAATTTATTTGCGTTACTTATATCTAATTGCCACGTCTCTACCTACTAAACCGTATCATATAACAAACCAAATAAGCCAATTAAAATGATATGAAACGTATAGAACACGACTGATTTCAATTGCTCATTAAAACCAGATAAATCTTGTTTGAGTAAACGAAAATCACAATAAATCACTGACGTACTGGTTCAATATTTGTTATATTTATTTATCTGTATATGCTATTATATGTATTCTTATAGATAGGGATGGGATAACACTTTCTTTTTTTTACATTTTTAAAAGAATTTAGATTTGACCGCCGTGATTTATCTACGGCTTCGCCCGCGCGATTAAAAATAGCTAAGAGTTGTGTATGACACATGACATTTTCCATGTGTGGGAGGTAACTTTGACCAAAGCTACCAGAATAGGTGCAGGTGGATTACATTGAAACGATTAAAGAGGCCAGTCGTGACCAGAGGCTAGTCATGGCGCAGAGGCACAAGTGTGCCACTGTAAACGAACCAGGTTGCGGTTTCGATTCCCACTCCAGGAAATATAATATTTATTTTAAATTTATATGTTCATATCTTCGCTCTGGTGTCGAGGCAAACCGAGGCGTTGAGTTCCGCCTCTCAACACGCAATCCCTCCAGAATTCGGCGGAAAGTTGGGAACGGGTGTGTCTTAATGGGAACAGAGTGTTTTAACACTAGGATTCCAGGTCCCTCTGCATATCCAAAAATATTGAATTTATAATTATTGGAGTCTTAATCACTATATTTGATTTATAGCCTATAGATAAAAGTAACGACTTATATCTTTTTCAGCTTTGTGGGGAATATAATAATTAGTGCGTAATAATCTTACGATTTGTTAGGTGGTACGTAATATGAAGAATATATAAAAAAAAACTGGCCTAAATGTGAAAATATAATTGCAGAAAACCAAAATAGTGTAAAAAATCGCCTCTAACCAATATTACGTAATAATATTTCTAACTGGCACGTCGTCATAGTCGGTCTCCACATATTTTTGTTTCAAATACTTTAATGATTACTCTAAATATATATTCAAGGATGATAGTGTAGTTAAATTAAGACGAGGTGAACGTCTCATAATTATAAAGTAAAGTTTTCAGTGTATTTACCTATTAAATCTATTTATGTGATATTTATACCTTGGTCGCGCTTATAGGTAGGTACTATATAGAAATTATATTTCAATTTTCATTAAATATAGTTCAATTTACAATTTAGCTGAAGAGGCTTTCTCAG